>JAZFAU010000007.1:0-189191 GCA_037178615.1 Dione vanillae | reverse complement strand
GGAACCATAGTTAAATATACAAAAATTTTATTTCATACTTTTGTATATCTTAATAACAATAATATTTTCATCTCATCTCTTATCTTTGAAAAACTATAGCTTGTTCATTGCTATTTAATCTATATAATTTTCAACAAGTTAAGAAACATCTACTTAAAACAGAAAAATAAAACTAAAAATACGATTTTCAATGACAAAATCTAATATACTTAATTATTATATTTCTAACACTCTTCACTCTATACATTCTTATCGATTTTATATATAGTTTAATATTTAGTAACGTGTACAATTTTTTATTAGATAACGAATAAGTGCAGGAATCCTAACAAATTTGTAACTGTTAATTCACTCCACATTATAACGCAAAGGAGTAATTTGATCTCACGTGATTCAATCACATATGTAATTTCAGCTATTTTGAAAACCAAAAAATAGTCTTAAGAGCTACAAGACCACTTCGTCCCGGGGAAGTTGTTTCTGAAAACTATGGTCCACACTTCTTAATGCGTAGCCTTAAGGAGAGACAAAGGATGCTAGCTTGCAGATACTGGTTCCGTTGTGAATGTGTTGCTTGTAATGAAGATTGGCCAACTCTTAAACAGATGACTACTGAATCTAGTGTCTTTTTTAGGTAAATATGCTACGCAGTTTATTTTGAAATAAGCGTAAAATTACTTTTTCAACAACGTTACTTTGAAAATACTTGTAGTCTATTTTAGTTTAATAATATATAATACTATTTCAGGTGCCCCAACAACAATTGTCATGGAAAATTTAGTTCTTCCAAAAACTTACCAAATAGATGCCCTAAATGTTCTACACCTATCAACGAAGATTTAAAAAAGGAATATTTTCAAGACATAGAAAAATGCTTATTGCAATATCAGGTACTAATATAATACCATTAGATGTGCTCCTCTAAAATAACATCAAACTAGATTGAACAGACTATATTACTTCCCATCTTTGCCTGAACTTGAGATATTATGTAATTTAGCCTTTTCTTGTATATAGCGGGTAAATATACACTCAATTATTATTAAAAATAAACGGTAAATTTTCTTACAAAATTCTTAATAGCACTATTAAAACTTAAACAACTGGGAACTATCCAGATTTTCTTATAAACTTTAGACAAAGATGTTTTTCTTACATATGCTTTTTTTTCAGGGAGGAGCTAAATTCATGGATGAAGAAAGACCAGACGAGGCAATCAGTACATTATCGGAAGCAGTCGACCGTTTCCACGGCTTAGCCCGACCGCCTCACAAAGAGACTCACATTGCACAAGAATCGTTACGAACTTGTTTTGCAGCCGGTAGCAATGTTTACATTGTTTCAGTTGAAACACAGAATAAATAAAATAAATTTGAAAAGCATCTAGTCAGAAAATATTACACTTTTTTGTTCCTAAAATAATTAAAAAGTTACTCAAAAAATTACCTTATTATATAAATCCCAACATAAGTAAACTTGTCAAAAAACGTTAATTAGATTGAAATTAAACATAAAAATATAATTATTATATTGGAACCATTTGTAACGGTTAAGTTTAATTTATAATTAAATAAAGAAGACCATTTCAAACGCAACATAATGAATACAATATTTTTATTATAATCATATTACCAATCAATTATAATGAAAGTATAATATTGTATGTACAAATATAATCCATAATCAATTTTCAACTCACTATAATAGTAACACCTTGTATTTGTAAAAGCCGTTAATAGTTTTACATATTGTTTTATAAGCTACGAAATAATTTTGTACGTATTTTACAAGAGAACTACATTATCTGAAGTGAGAGGGATGAAAGTGAATGATAACAATGACCCTTTTCAACAAAAGGCGATGCCACTTTATTACAAAACTATCTACGTCTAGAAACTTTGTAATTAAAATAAACCTCAGAAGACAAAACTTGTTCATTTCTCATAATAGCAAGTAATACATACATATATAAAGAAAAATATATTACATCAAACTTAGTAATATTTGACTAAAAAGTCCAAGGTGTCGCTTTATAGTGGACAAATGTAAAAAAAATGTATAAAAACAAGTAAAAAACGTACATAATATTATAAATTGCAATTTAAAAATAAGTCCCACACATTTGAAACTAAGGATTATCAAACATAGATTTGCAAGCGCATTCTTGCATGTCCGCGTCGCCCTCGCCTTCTCCGGTGCTAGAGACAGTTCGTCGCAGATTCTGCACTTGCGTCTGAAGACCCAATATTCGAAATTGTGCTTGCTCGAAATTCTCATTTAACCTCTTTATTTGACACTGCATGCGACATTGTAACTGTAAAAAATATATAATATTAATTTAATTTTTTGTAAGTTTCTAACGAGTTTTGTGTATCATATAAATAAATATCACTTTACGAAAATATGAACTGAAAATGAAAGCTTTTTTTTATTATTTAGTCAATTTAATATAGAAATTAATGGTTAATCAACTATTTCAGAAATTAATGGTTAATCAACTATTTCATGTGAGGTTTACAAATTTGGACTAGTTCCTTTTGACCACGCATGTAAAGATGCATGAAAAACTAGTATAGTCACGTTAGTGTAGTTTTAAGTAATATATTTCTAGCAATATGAGCAAGAGAAGAAACTGCTTAGCATTCCATGGATTCACCGTGCGGGTGCCGGGCCCATCGCGTTGTAGGAAGAGGAGCTCCGATCAGCGCTTGGGACTTGCGACCCAAGTGTAGGTTTAAAGGGGCCCCTTTAAAATGCATTAACGCTCACCTTCACTGTCCGAGATCCTCCCACTACCTAACCAAATTCGAAAAGATTCTGCTAATGCCGCCTTTGAAGTACGTTCTAGAAATGTATTAGTAATAGTTCTAGACAGGCCGAGATCTTTAAGCAAGCTAAAGAGAGATTTCGCTGTTATACCTCTCGCTCCTACTTCTACCGCGTATGAATTTACTCTAAACCTATTCCTGGTCAGTTCGTTAGTAAGCTCGAAATATTTATTAAGTTTGAAGCTATGACTTTTAGGTATATTAGTCTCCCACGGAACTGTAAGTTCTACCAGTACTACGCGTTTTAGGTTTCGAGAATAAAGAAAAATATCAGGTCTGGATGACGAAACACCAATGTCCTCAGGGATTTTATACTGTTTCTCATACGTGTCCATCAAAAGAGTCCAATCAGGAGCTGGATCTAATATTGAGAAAGGTTTTTGCGTGTGTTTTTTAACAGAACCTTCTTTCACAAACTCTGTTGAACGTTTGCTGGTTGTAATGTTTCTCTGTGCTCTTGCTACTGAAAGACTAACGGCTTCACGTATAATTTCTAGTACCTTGTCATGGCGCCGCGAGTATTGACTACTTTCCAGGAGTACCCTACACCCCACCAGCATATGTTTAGCTGTCCCCACTGCCTCTTTACAGATGTAGCAAGATTTATCGGTAGCTTTACCCCATCTCACTAAATTACTTTGATCTGGAAGAGTCATTTGGAACGCATTCAGGTAGAATTTTAATAGTGCTGGAGACCAGTCATGAATTAGGGTGCGCCATTTAAAGCTAAAGGGATACAAAATTCTCCCAGAGTTAGCCACTCGTTTTGCATTTCTAACCCCATTGCGTGCATCTTATACCTATCATTCTCGTCTTGCCGTATAAAAGATTTTATTATGTCCATATCTTGAACTTTCCTCTTTGATCCTAACCCTACTTTACTTGATTGTGCTCCTATCATAAATTGTTTATGGAACTTAAGTCTTGACTCGAGCTCTGGGACACTTCTGTCTTTTGGAAGTGAGGTAACAATCTCATCTCGTGATTTTCCCAGAATATGTGTTTTGGCAACTCTTAGATGTTTATAGAGCTCCGATGGTTTCTTTAATCTCAACCCAAAGTTATTTTTTTCCCTAAATAAGGTTGAGGTGTCTGCCGAATGCGCTAGCCTAAGACAAAACTTCAGTATCTTTATGACGCTTGCATCTAACTTAGCCAAGAGGGTTTTATTAAAATCATATACGAGGAAAGGCCAATTCAGACGTGATGTTAGAAAATTGTCGTATATCCAAACTTTTTTGACATTACTTATAGGTTGATGTTCTACCTTTTCAAGATCTGTCAAAAAGCTGTCGACTAGTACATCTAAAGATGGAGTACGGCCTTTATAATCTATTTTCTTGCCGAGAAATTTAAAAGGTGCCGCTTCGGAAACTATAGAAATGCTTTTACCATCTATTTTAAGTCCCGGATCGTATGAGGTATATTTAGTGTTTCGTCTACCCAGACATAAGCAGTGACACTTACTAGGTTTTGTCCTCATTCCCTTCGTCCACGCACAAAATTCTTCCACTTCATCCAATAGCAGCTGACATTGCTTTGGATTCCTAGTAAGTATCGCGAGATCGTCCGCAAAAGCAAGAATGGATTCTGTGTATTTATTGTTTAACTTAAACCGATAACCCCATTTTCTCTCATGTTTAATTAAATTATCTATTAAAATATTTATGACGATATTAAATATTATTGGGGATAAACAACAACCCTGGAAAAGACCTACTCTATAGCTTAAAGGTTTTGAATTACCGTTTTTTGAGGTTATAACGAATTTTAATTTTGAATAGTATGACGCGATTATGTTGCTTACTATTGTAGGAAAGTTGTACCATTTTAAAGCAAACATCAATAGATCGTGTTGTACTGATCCGAATGCGTTTTCTAAATCTATCCAACATACCGTAATTTGCCTCTCACACTTTCTTGCGTCTTTTAAGCTTTCGGTTAACAAAGTATTATGCTCCAGGCATCGAGAAATTCCAGGTAGGAACCCTTTCTGGTAGTTCGGCCTGAAGTACCTATTGCTAATCATAAAATGGGTCATTTTCGTTTGAAATATTGAGAAAAAGATTTTAGACAAAGTATTCGTAAGAGCAATCGGCCTAGTATCCTTTGGATCTGTTACCCGGTCTTTTTTGGGAATGAGGACAAATATCGCTTCTCCAAATGACGTAGGTATTTGCTTTCTTGACCAGATTTTACCATATAAGTTGTGGAGGTGTTTACGAACAGATGAACATTTTTTGTAAACTATATAGGGGATACCATCAGGACCTGGAGCTGATTTAGATGGTTTCTTTTTGATTTGATTATTTATTTCCTCTAAAGTTGGTGGGTCAACTTGAAAGTCAACGTGAGGAATCTCAGGTCGTTGGTTGTTTGGCTCCATATATAGCCTTTCTATATTAGGCACTTCGTACGTGATTTTATAATGTTCATAAGTTGCCTCATCGGTCAAGAGAAGCTTACCTCTATCTTCCTTAAAAATGTTTTTAGAGTACTCAAAAGGATTTTTATCGAAAGCAACCTCGTGTTTTGCCCGATCAAAATTTGTATGACGTTCCGCGATCTGTATCGATATACCCTGAATTAATTTCAAGGTTGACCGTAGCGCCCTAGACAATTGGTGACTAAGATAATTATCGCCTAGAGCTTTGGCCGCACGAAGATTCTTTTTTAGCTCTCTTTTTTTCCTCCTCATTTTCGACTTGAACGCGTTTTCTTTGTTTTTACGAGCGTAATGATTTGAAGGTGGATATATTTCGTTGAAATAGTCATAAATAGTTTTTTGGAAAGTCTCTACTTGCATGTCTAACTCCTGCTTCGAGCCCGGATGCTCTAACAGGACCGCTAATCGTTCGTCGTGTACTTTCCATGTCGATTGCTTTAAATTGGGAATGCTAAGACGTGTCCGGGTGGAAATGGACTCCTGATATTTTTCACTCAATGGCTCACCATGGGACATATGAGGGTCAACTCTATCCGCAGTGATAGTCGACGAGCTTACCGACGATAGCCGTGCTTCAACACCATCATGTGTTTTAAGATGTTTAATATACCAGGCTCTTCTCTTGTAATTTTTCCCGCACGTGGGGCATTTCAAGTCCGTATTCGCGCCGCTTTCGTTGTTTGTTCCAACCGGTGGACAGATCTTCCGCCCCCCCTCTCGGACTGTCCCAGGGGTATTTTTCTTTTTTGGACTTTTAGCTTTTAGGATTTCCTGGGCTTGGCTTGCTAGGCCATTGCCCTCGGCTGTCTTTCCAACAGTCAGCTGTCTTCCCAGCTGCCAGCTGTCTTTCCAGCAGTCAACTGTCTTTCCAGCGTCATCCCGTCTCTCCGGGATATTATATATTAACAAATATGTATAAAATACAAAGTGTATGACATAATAACAATAAAAATACATACCTCCTCCCGATCTTTCTCAGCAGTCTTTACTTGAGCTCTTGCTGACGCCAATTGCCTCTCTAACTCACCTACAGTAGTCTGCATGCATCTATTTAAAAATTATAAAATTAAAAATTTCATTTCAAAAACTCAATTTAATTTTCATCTAAGATGCACTAATATTTATTTTAGATACGCATTAAAGTCTAGCGTAACCTAAGTATCCATCTTTAAAAGTATTTTTGATTAATCTTGTATTTATATATTTCATTACATTTTAACATAAAAGCTTATTTTATCATAAAAGCTTACTTTCTAATGGTCTCCGTTCTTTCGTTGGCACGTTGTAACGCCCTAGCGGCTTCATCACGAGCGCGGTCTAACTCGCCTCCGAGTTGAGCGCACTCGTGCATCTTCTCTTGCAAACGCTTCTCATTTGCTAGTACACCCTCTTCCATGCGTATTACATTAGCTCTGTAATTACATTTTTTAAAATTATTATTATATACTTCAGTATAATCGCTGTCACGAAGTTAGGAACCATTACAAAATTTTAACGATAATAGAATAATGACGTTTGTTTTACATAATTCTTCTTATTAGAATATTTTTTCATTATAAATATTTTTTAAGTATTCATTTTTATATTTACGTTTTCAAGAACTTCAAAAATTATTTATAAATTGAGTATTATTTAGAAATATTGGTACGAAGTTTAACTTTTCAGCCATTCTTTCACTGTTTCAGTATATTTTTATTTTATTATAATTTTATTTTTAAGTTCACACATGTTATTAAAAACGAAGGCAAAAACCATCTCTTCATATTTGTCTTTGTAAAAACATTTGTCAACATTCATTCAATCGTCGTATAAAAAAGAAAAACATATTTAACGTTAAAACTAGTATTCAGGCACAAGCCAGGGACTTTTTAAAATATTACTGAAACATGTCATAAATTAAAATTACTTTAGCCGCTCGATTTCGCCTTTCAAAGACATATTGGTCTCAGTAAGCTGAGCTATTCTTTGCTGGAGTAGCGCCATCTGTTTTTCATCTGCGCCTCTTTCCGGAGGCTTTTCAGGCTGTTTTAGACTATTATGGAGTAACACGTGGACCTATTAATAAGACAAATCAAAATTTAATATTTAAGAAACTATTTTTTTTATTATCTACATATTTTTATCCACATTTCGTAAAGAAATCACTTTTTATTACAATCCCTTTCATTAGCAACTTTTGTGTAAATATTTAAAATTTCTTCTGTATATTATTATATTTTTAATTTAAAGTCTATAATTGTAGATTTTGCCCCACTATAAGAATACTCATGTATTCTCATTTCTATATTTTGTCACGACAAAGCCCGTTGAGCGAGGACATTAAACATGCATTGTTTTGAATTTTGAAGTATATTAGATAACTGTAATCTTAACATTCGGTTAGTACTACCTGCGGGACAAAGTGTGAAGCTGAATATTTTTATGTTAAACAACAAACAATAATATTAGTACATTAATGAAAAAATGAAAAAAGGAAAATAACTTTGTCGCTTCCATTTACTGAATAGAAACATAGAAAGACGTGCGTCAATCGGAAATCGACTTCCCGACCTTCGATATGAATAAGAATAAATAGCATCTAAAGTAGGTTAATAATATGTAAGATGTGTGCCACGACCTTCTCTCTAGCGGAATTTAATTCCCTGGCCAGTTGTTCAGCGTTGTGCTCTGCTATTGCTTGCGACTGTTGCGCGTCTTTTAATTTCATCTGTGTTGCTTTCAACAAGTCCGGAATGGGAGCTAATTCTTGTAATTTTTCTTGGAACTTAATCTAAAAATATAATATTATTTTTGCTTACAATATATAATTTAAAAAAAGACAAAAGATTAATACTGTATCGTCTAGATAAATATGTATGTAAAAATCCATAACAGTTTTAGCACTTTTATAAATTTGCTGAATTAAAATTTGAAATCGAATTGTGTCAGCTTAAATTGTTCGTTAATGTATACCTAATAATTAAATCTTTTAAATTTATTAATTTTTTTAAGTCAAATAAGAAAAAGAGCTGATGTACAAAAAAATTAGACATGCAACACGCTACGCTCACGAGCTTAAAGCTTATATAGAATACAATATACAGTAATCTAAAGCTTCAACCTTTCTTCCTTTATACACATAGTTCGCATATTGACAATATCGTTGATTGCACGTCAGGTGCATATATATACAAAAAAATTAAAAAAAAATACTAAAACGTTATAAAATTTCCAAGTACATTTATGGCAATTTTATATACTGACGTACTACGTATGCTGTAATGTAATATTTTTATAGTATTTAGGTAAGTATATTAGTCTTATGATTACCAAAATATATTTCAACTTTAAGCGTAAAGCATAAAAGTCTACCAACCAATCTAAATATTTATATGTTTATATAACATTTTTTTTTCTTAACAATTATTTATTAATGAAGATTTTCTCCATTTTTAATTTTCAATATAATATACAATTGATCGATTAACATATTTAGTTTTATTTTAGCATGGCGTAATAGCTAATTGGTTATATTACCTTTACGCGCTGTATTTCCAAATTTATTTGCTCGCTTATCCTCGTGTTATCCATATCCATCATATCCATTTGTCTTCGCTGTTCCTCCACAAGCTGTTGAGCTTGGAGATACTATATGTATAAAAATATATATAATTAAAATAACATAATTTCTATTATATATATATATATATATATATATATATATATATATATATATATATATATATATATATATATATATATATATATATATATATATATATATATATATATATATATATATTAAAATAACATAAATTCTAGCGACACATAGCAGTATAGAAAAAAAATTGTAATATATATATATATATATATATATATATATATATATATATATATATATATATATATATATATATATATATATATATATATATATATATATATATATATATATATATATATATATATATATATATATATATATATATATATATATATATATATATATATATATATATATATATATATATATTAAAATAACATAAATTCTAGCGACACATAGCAGTATAGAAAAAAAATTGTAATATTAGCATTATATTTTATACATTTTTTTATTTCAATTCCGAGAAAAGTAACTTCTAAAACATTGTTAATTTATAGAACAAGATTTATTAGATCGACTTAAGTCAACTCTTGTAACCTTCCTATAAATTAAACAAAAAACGCGACAACGCCTACCTGTCAACGCGATTTACTTCCTAGTGATATGGTTTCATTTTTTTACGTCTCTACTTACGTAGTCAAAACAATGTGCGGCGTAGAGTTACGCCAAGCAATACGAAGTACATACACATATGTACATTACACATATAGCTTTTTCATTTTATTTATTAACTTAAAATTTCTTACTTTAACTCTATAATCTTGTAGTTGATTATTTTGTTCTTTCATTAAAACTCTCAATTCATCTATTTCTTCTCTGGCTTCCCTGTAACATTGTTTCAGCGCTCTCACGTTCACTTCCTGCTCGAACGCTTGCTCTTTGGTGCCCAACATCATATTAGTATGTGTCGTTAACCCTTCAAATTTCATTTCTAGCTCCCTAAGCTTGTTTTGTACCTCCCTATGTTGACATCTTTCCTTTTCTAATTCCTCCTTCTTTTTCAGTAGTTCTGTTCGTAGCATTGCACACTAAACACATAAAGAGAAAAAATATATATTATAAAAAATGCAATTTCAATGAAAAAAAAATATTATTATGTATATACAGGGTATGGCTGTAACGGCGACCTTAATTTCAAGCATAGTTTTAACTAGCATTTATAAATCTGTCATAATTATAGAAGAAGTAAATTTTCAAAAATAATAAATATTTTTTTCACACAAAATTATTGTTCCAAAATAAAACGCCATTTGTCAAGTATGACGTAAATGTACACTATACTGTCAGAGCGGGAAAGAGATAGATCTGTTTTTCCTTTGGTTGTTTTTTTGAGTGACAGAATGACAACGTTTAATAGTATTTTTGTAGTACGAGATCTTTACGTCATTCGTATTTGATAATGACTACCTCACGCGTTACACAGCACGTATAAATATCGTGAAATGGAAAAAATGATGTTGTACCCAAACTATTAATAATTACTAAATAGTTTTTTGTATATAGCCTCAAAACATTTTCCCCTATAAGTAGTTTGATAATGGCCGCCGTGTCAGTTACACCTGTATATAACATATATGTAATAATATATCTGTACGAATATAATTTATATTTACCTCGGTTACTTTGGTCTTCAAGCTCTCTTCTGTTTGACGAAGTTGTATACTAAGTTTTTGTACTTCCCTTTCTGCTGGCGTCTAGTATAATATGAAAATAATAGAAAATTTAATAACACAAATTAAGTTAATGTCAAAAAATAATAATGTGGAAATTTCCTCACCGGTGGAGCGTTTGGATTGCATGGTGCGGGACATGGTGGGCAGACACCGCACTGTAAATTGAAGTGGCTATTTTATAAAAAAAAATTTTAAAACAATTTAATACAATATAAAATTTAATATAATAATCTATTATATTTATATTTCTTGCGTTATTGATGTTTTTTTTGTAAACGTAATTGGCTTGTTCTAGATATGATACGAAAATCGAGTACTTGATTACATTGTAAATTTATTTAAAATGTTTATAAAATATTAAAAATATATAGATAATAACCAATGTTGCTTATGATTATATATATATATATATATATATATATATATATATATATATATATATATATATATATATATATATATATATATATATATATATATATATATATATATATATATATATATATATATATATATATATATATATATATATATATATATATATATATATATATATATATATATATATATATATATATATATATATATATATATATAATATATACATATATATATATATATATATATATACATATATATATATATATACATATATATATATATATATATATATATATATATATATATATATATATATATATATATATATATATATATATATATATATATATATATATATATATATATATTTCAATAAAAGTCAAAAAAATATTAATTAGTGACCGTGGCGCAGCGATACTAGCTGATACGTAGCGTCTACCGTATTATTTTTGGATCCCATTCTCAATTGGAGACAGGAAATAATTTCATTTCCTACTAAGTTCTGAAAAATATTCCTTTTTCCTTGAAAAAGATATATGTAATTGTATTGAAAAGATGTATGTAAAAGATGTATGTATATGTATGTAATTTTAGATGAAATTTTTTATGATGTGATCCAAGGTTCCACTCCCACAACCCTTCTACATGCACTATAAAGATATTTTTTATGTCTTGACGCTTTATCCCGGCAGGGTAGGCAGAGGGAACTGCAGGAATCATAAGAGCCTAGTGTTAAGACACTCCGTTGTTCACTCTGTGCTTTCTCCGTCCCTGCTTTCCGCCTTTTTCGATATACGAGTTTATTTAAAAAAAAACATAAGTTACAATATTATATATACCGACATAATGTCGTAAAAAAATCTCATTACACCAACCTAAACCTTTACAAGCAAATTAGCAGCGTTGTTCCTCCATACCGTGATATACATAAATTATGTAAAATCCTGGATGCGTGGGATCTCAAAGGATAAGAATGCGTGGAATACGTTCATTGTGTAAGTAATTTGACTCTTTGTCATACGTTTACGAGCGAAAAATGAGGCGCTTACTACATATACGAGAGACCCTTCATCTTTATACGCTTGTCATTTTCACATTATAACAATAGCTTGAGATGGTTATCCTAATATACAACAGTAAATATTTAAATATACGTGAAATATCAAAAATTTAAACTCACGGCTCTCGTCATAGGAGGAACAGGTGGACCACCAGGCTGTGGAGGAATGCATACGATAATTAATGAAACTTGTATATATTAGTAGAAGCCTTACTCTGCAAATGATTAATTGTTATTTCTCCGCTCTGGTAAGACAAAGCGTGTCGTTGCATTTTACTACATTTAATCGATGCCTGTGATATGCAAACGCAGCTTAAAAATTAAGAAAATCAAAGAAATTTTAACTTACACATCTCTCTTCTAACTTTATTATATTTTATTTCAATTTAACTATATTATACAAATTCTGATGTCAAAGGGCCTACATACAAATATGTCAAAGGTAAATAATTATTAAAATATATTTATCTGAACGAAATGAAGTTTCCTAAAGTAACTTCCATCAATATTTTTAAGTTACAACTTAAAAATAAACAAAACATACATTACTTATGAATTTCTATTAATTATTCTTATTGATAACAATTTCGTACGTTACATCAAATAACATAATATTAAATCCACGTCGACAAAGTCAAAGGCAGAAACTAGCATATACTTAAGACGTACCTCAGAATATGCAAAGGGAAGTGATTTGATGAGCAAAACAAGTAACAGCATTATTTAATAAAGTTATTACCGGCTGCTCGAAGCATGTGTTCTGCCCGCCGCCGCCCCGGCAAGCTTTTACGGCTTTCACGTCCGCCATTTCTACACGAATATTACGTACTTCAACTTCTAGTCCACTAAGTTGACGCTCCTGTAGTTGAGAATTATTGTGAAATGATTTAACTATACTGTAAAAAAATACGTGAGTTCGATTTCCACTCGGGGAAGATTGATTTTTTAATTTCCATTTTCTTCGCTGTGGCAACTAAAGTTTCGATACTTAAAACACAATGCCTCGATAAGGAATAAAGTGGGAATCGGAGTGTCTATCTTAGCCTTAGGTTTCCAAAGTTCACTCTGCCTACTTTGCTGTGAGCTAAAACTCAAAAACCCATGAAAAAATGCAAGTCTCAATTAAAAATCTAAATATTCAATAAATATTATTTTATTTCATATTTACGAGAAAGGGGAAAATATTTGTGAAAACCTAAAGCGAAATATTAAATAATTAAATACCATTCGTTTCCAAATATCCAACTAATTACCCAAAACAATTGCCGCTGTTGATGATACATGGTATGAAATAGTATCAATTATAGCAAGTGATAAAACAAAATGAATCAACAATATTGATATTACTAATTTTGTAGCCATTTTGTCAAATATACACAGTACTCACAACAGTTATAAAAGCTTTGGACAGATTCCTAGAAGCGCAGGTTCAAATCCCCGTGTGTTAAATTTTTTTTTGAAAACATAAACACAACAACAACATTTAAGTATTTTTTTATCTATAATGTGGTTTAACACGTCAAAAATCGTAAAAATATATAACATAAATATTTACTAAGTCGTCTGTGGAAATCTTGTAATTTTCTAATTTTCTAACCAAATCTTCTGCGTCCTTCACGTTTGTTTCACCTTCCTAAAAATGATAAAATAATCGTCAAATGCATAACTGAAAACATATATTTACTATATAAAGTAATAGAGAGCAATGCGCCCTCTAGTTCAAATTACGGTATCCAAACTACCGCTTTATACTGTGTTGATATAGATATATATATATACATCGTACGAAGCGCTTGTTTAAAATTGTTTATTAAATTTTTTAAATGATACCGTTTACAAATATTAAGTCGATATACATTTTGACTTCCGCATAGCTTAGTGAAAGAATAAGAGAAAAAACTAAACAGTTGTGAGTTCCATCACCAATCTTTTAAAGAAAAATAAGATTAGTTTCCTAGGTCGAGATAAACAAGGTTTGGCGTTGAATTTCCATCACACGCGTGTAAAATATAAAATTCAAATTCAAATAAAAATATAATATTATTTTAGGAATAATAAAATGGCAACATTTACATAACGGTAATATAAAAAAAACAACAAAAAATAGCATTTAAATTATAAAAACAATTTAACCCTTGACATCTTGTATTTGTTACCGTATTTGAAAGTGAAAATAAAAAATGTCTATGTCAATTATATAGGGCAATCATAAAAATAAAGATAATATGACAAAAAATCATAAACAAGTTGTTAACAATGTCTCGTTATACAAAAGATGTTTGTATTACAGTTATATACTTAAACTTATATATCTAAACATACATATATGAGGTATGTATCGTTCAACATATAGGCTTACTTTAGTACATCAATAAAATGCTTTTTAAATACTACAAATTTACCTTTGCATGTGTTTTTTGATTAGATGGATCTTGGCTCACTGTAATTGCATCGCCCTGAGGATGATAAAAATATTAACAAGGAAATATAATATACAAGCCATTCAGGATAGAAGATCACAATCAGCATTATCAATAAAAAATGTATAATTTTAATAATAATATACTAGGCAGTAATAATAATAGTACAATTATTCGTAAGTAATGTTAATATATTAGGGAGTAGGTAGTGGGAACTTAATGTTAAGATTCTCCAATCTCCGCTTTTCTGCTTTAAAGATACCGCGTATTGAGTGGCGAAATTCATTGCAGGCCATTGTAAAAAAATTTCCTCGATATAGAATCGAACCTATAACTGTTGGCCTATACAGTGTTGTGATTTTGTATTAATGATACTAAAATCCGCGAATAAACACCATACAAATTAAGAACAAGCGTCTAAAATGTCTAAGAGAACAGGTGTTGTTAACAGATACCTCTGGATTATTTCTATTTAATCTCTCTTGAAGCATTACATTCTCTTTGTTCATTAATTTGAGTTCGCCTTGGAGTCTCTTGATTTGAGCTCGGCATGTCTCCAAATTTTGATCCTTTATCATTAGCTCCTTATAAAGGATGTACCTAAAATTGATAATAAACAAACTCACCTTATGATGATCATTATTGTAATATTATTGCTTGGTTAATGGGTTTGTGCCATAATTACTTCACAATTTTGTATTGAAAATTGTTTAGACGTGACAATAGCCTCGCCAGATTAGTTGACACTTCAATTTAGATAAATACAGTGTTCCTGTTTTAAACGCGAACTTATGAATTTGACATGAGGTTGTATATAATTTAACACAATGCGATACAAATTGAGCTAAAAGCCTTTATTTTGTATACGAATATTTTAAATGTATATTCTATATTTTATCACAGTAAAAGATATACAATAATTTTATTTCTTTACTTATTAAATTAGTGACTATTTTTATGTACTACATCTATATTAATTTAAGTCTTTATTAAAAATAAATACACTTCAAAATTCCTTTCTCATTATAGTCGATTCCTTAAAAAACTATCCTAGAAGTCAAACTTACGAAATTATTAAGCGCCTAATTAGCATCCATTAAGAAGTTTTAGAGATGACTACGAAACCGTGTGGTCTACGCCTTTATCCGTAGCAAGTCCTCATCCCAGCACAAAATCTAATCTCTCACGAGTTAGTACTAGATTTAAGATTATAATTCAGGTAATTGAGAATATTTAGCAATTTTATTTTTCAGCTTTTTTTGGTGTAAATATATAGTATATAAATTTTATAACTGTAATTTTAATATATTATAAGTAAAAAGACAAATAAATTATATGAAAACTATAGTACAAGTAAAAACTACTTTAGCCTTTTGATGGTATTTTTATGTGCAATTTTAAAACAAAAAATATTAAAAAAATTAATTATAAAGATTTAAATTAATTTTCAGCCACTAAAATTTATTAATCTTTTGTATTATAAAAGGTATAAATAAGCATTATTCAAAGTTTTCAAATAATAGTACTTTCTTTTTTAATTTTTTTTATTATATTTTACTGCAATCCACCAAAATATATCAACGCAGGTATAAAACTTAAAAGGTTTACGCAAAATATTTCTTTTGTGTTTAAAATTTTGCAAATAGTTTTTCCAAAAATATATGTAGATACAATACATGTACGCCATGACACTTACTTTCAAAAAGTATATAGCAAACATGTTAAGTAATCACAAGTACCAGCGAGGATGTCACAGTAAGAATGAAGAAGAACGTGCTCAGGTGGTTTAGGCACGTCGAAAGAATGAGTGATGAAAGAATGGTAAAAAAGATATATGATGCAAAAGTGAGTGGTAAGAGAGGTAAGGGGAGATCTCGGTTGATTTTCGAAAACACAGTATCGAAGATACTGGAGGAAGGTCACGTAAAAAGCATGAGGTCTCCCTGGAGAGCATGCATGAAGAGGTTAATGACAGTGGACGAGGCGAAAGAGGGATGCAGGGACCGCAGCGTTTGGTGCTCCGTTCTCTCTGACTCCCCCGCTAGGGATAGAGCATGATGATATGTATGTTTTTGAAGGTATTTTTTATTAACAAAACTTGTCACGAGATTCCTTGACAAATTGTAATAGATATCTTATTATGAAGTAATTAAATTAATCTACTTTAATTTTAAAAAAGAAAACGCAATAGGTGTAGAGTATTTGTCACGTCAAAGCTCAATTCGTCAAACAGTTCAATTCTTTTTTTTTACGCTCAAACAGTTCAATTCTTTTTTTTTTGACAAGTAATAGAGCACATATCAATTCTCCGATGCCACATTGAAGAAGAACACACGAAAGATGATAGAACGGTCAAAGAAAACATTTAAATAAAACTTAACTAATTGCAACTTAAAACTTGTTACAAAGCGTGAATAACAATTTTTAAACTTTTCAAATTTAAACCCAATTTAAAACAAACCTTTTGACTTCCAAATCAGCATTATCTGCAACCAACTTCTCTTGCATGTCATAACTTTCGCTTAATCTTCTTGAAAGATCTATCTCCTTAAAATATACAAAATGATTTATATTATTATATTTTATGGAAGTATTGTATAACAGTAAAATAAAAAATATGTAGGAAATCGTACAGATTTGCTTCGGATCGGCTGGTTACTTGTTATTGTGGAAGTGTCTTTTCTCATACGGTCATATTCCTCTGGTGATGATTCACAGTCAGGATACGATGGTGATTCTGTATAATGTATTTTGGAATATAAAAAATTATATCAATATAACGTAAAAAATATAAATATTATGCGAAAAAAAAATAACCTACTAATGGAACATTCTTAAAGTCGACTTAACGTGATGTAATTACCATAAATACTCGCAGCGATATTTTCTCTCAGCTGAAGCGTTTCTTTAAACGTGCGTTTTTGTGAACTTTCGTCAGACACTAGTTTTTGAATGTTTTTAGTTAGTTTGTCAAAACGATTCATTTCACGGAGAAGCAGTTCATTCCTTTCTCCGATTTCCTTTATGTCACTTTCAAGTAATGGGGTTTTCTGAAATTTTTTATAATGCTGTCACATTTGTCATATCATTGTCCTATGACTACCACAACATGTTATCACCAAATTAACAGAATATGATTCTCACATGATTTGAATCATTTTATTTAAAAAAGGATATAACGTAAAAGAAACTTAAATTCAGATATTACGTAATCAATTTAAGTTACAAAACTTCAACAACTATGAATACAAAATGTAAAAAAGAGCTTACTTTTTGTATTTCAAGTAGTCTTGCTTTAGAATCTCTTATTATTCTTGCACTTTTCCTCGTCTCTGTATGTATGTCACGTATCTGTCTTGTCAATGCATCTTCCGTGATCAATGGAGACGGTGAACCTGAATCCCAAGTTTAAAATAAATATTTCATGCGATAACATCAAATAAACTTCGTGTATACCTTACTACATTGCAAAATATATACTTGCATCAGCTTTAAAGTTTCCTTTAAAATTTTCTAAATTATTTTATGAGATACTTACGAGTCCTTAATTTGGTTTTCTGAAAACAAAATATGTGTTTATTTAATAATATGTTATATTCTTATGTAATTTCTACTTTTTAAGGCTCTACTTATAATGCTAACCATTTTATCTGCACCAAAACTCTTAGATCTTTCGTTTTTCCAAATGCCCTGTAATTTTTTTATGTCGTGATTTTCAGGACGTTGTGCCTTAGTACAGTCTATAGATAAACTTTTATCATCACCATGGTGACTATCAGTCTCTATTTGAGTAAGTTCATCCATTGTTATGTCAGTAATTGGCTAGAAAAACATTTTATATACTTTAAAATTTATACAAATATAATAAATTTCGTTCTGTATTCAAAATAATATTACCAAATTTGATTCTGATGCAGAGCCTCTTTCATGTGGTGATTTTGTTAGATTTTTATTGCCAGCAAGTTGATCGGTTTTTTTCAAAGTATTCCATTGTTTTGGCAAAGGAAAGGTTTTGGCACTATTGCCTCCTTGCTCTATTACTGTACAACTTTTCGGTGCCTCCCGTAAATAAGGTCGAGATTTCGAAAGATTTTTGTAAGACTGAAAAAATAGTATACTGTTATAAAATATGTTACAATTTAAGCAATCGACGTTTAGCTTAGCATTGCCAACTGGAATGTCAAAATATATACTAAATTAAATTTTATAATATGATAATTTTGAGAAATCAGAAAATGTCTTTTTAAACTTGTAAAAAAATAGATTAAACCGAATACGTTATTAAATTAAAATAAAGGCTAAAGATGAATTTTGGTTAAAATTATATTTATATAAATACTTTTTTTAAGACTTATTCAATCTGAAATCGATAATAATATCAACATTAATCAATTTCAGGGGAAAATCAGAATCTTTATAATGGTTTACAAAAATATTATTTTTGTAACATACTTCCTTAAAATTTATTAAGCGACGTATAAAAATAATTATTTATTATGGTATCATTACAACCATAAAGTTGGATGTAGCTGGATTTTAAACAGTGTTAAATTAAATTACACATTATTTTAAAAACATAAAGCTATTTTTTTGAATAATTTTTGCTACAGTGTTAAAAGATAATATTAGATACTTTTTGATATGGCTGTTATAATTATTTTTTAACTTAAATTATTACCAAAGAGAACGATACCCGTAAATAGTTTATTCAATGTTTAGGCTGAGTTGGGTATAAAATAAACCTGTTTACTTCAGGTAATTTTAACTTGTAGAAGCTCTTTATCCAATGAACGCCTATGGTCTACCAATAAATGCTTTACAATTAGATTTTTTTAATTATTTTAAACCTAACTTGAACAAATAACATATTTAACATTTAAATCTTATATTTTTATGAGTTCGATACCCGCTCAAACAAAATTAATTATTGTTATTTCTACCCTGATAACAAGATAAAGCGGCGTTGATTATTGCCAATCAACACGAATGAGGACCGTCGTGGCGCAGAGGCGTAGCGTCTACCTGTTAACGCGACGGTATGTGGGTTCGATTCCCACTCGGGAAAGATGAATTTTTCTGTTTCCATTTTCTTCGTTCTGGAAACTAGAAAAAGCGTGGCGTTGAGTTCCGCCACTCAACTCGCAATGCCTCGAAAGCAGGGACTAAGCAATGGATTGTCTTAACACTGGTTCCTACGTTTCTTGCTGTTCCCTCTGCCTACCCTGTCATGTGCGAGATAAAGCGTGAAGACATAAAAAAAACACAAATGGAGTATTTTAACGCTAGGCTGCTTACACTACTATTTGCAGGAAACACAATTTCGATTTCTGAAATTTTTTGGCACACAGAATGAATTGCGGTACACCACATTGGATTAAATACACACTACAATACAAGTTGTATTATAATGTTTGTATGAACGTAAATAATGTGCTTATGTAGTTTACTTATAGACTATAGTGTCATACAACATCATTAATATTTTACCAAATAGCAGCATAGTAATAATAAAGTAATATAATATAACATAGTATTAATAATATAAAATAATAAAATACACAATAAAGTTACAATTTTTGAATATGTCTTCACCACTACCCTTATTTTTAAGCTAATTTTGTAATGCTTCTCTTGTTAGAGATCAACATTTTATTAGACAAATTGTAGAAAATACAAACGAGGATAAATAAATACGTTATAACTATGAATTGAATCAAATAAATTACCTTCATTGCTCATATTTATTATCTCACGTTCCCAAAATCAGAAGTCCATCTGACATACTACAGCAGATTATATAGAATAGGTCCTCTATGTTTTAAATTTATACCTGCCAGATTTTAGTAACAGAGTCTAAAATGCCAATTAAAAAAATATTACAATAATTAACATAACAATATTCCAATAATTATATATATATATATATACATATATATATATATATATATATATATATATATATATATATATATATATATATATATATATATATATATATATATATATATATATATATATATATATATATATATATATATATATATATATATATATATATATATAGCATTATTTAATGAAGAAATATAAAAGACCTAAAATATTAAAATATAATAAGATTGGTTTAAAAATATTTTCACTATTATCAGTTTTTTTATTAATAAATTCAGCGAATTAAGATAAATAAATTTCATGGAAGAAAAAAGGACACCAATGTAAACAGTACCAACTGATTTACGTTATATGTTTCTAGACAAATGCCGTAGGCATTACTTTTTAATATAATGGAATTCAGGATTTCCTAGAGGGTGTATAAGGCTCAGTACCGTTCACTATGCTGGTAAGTAATTGGGCAAACAAATTTAACAACGAAATATATAAGCTCGAAAGTAATTGAAATTACTAGTCCACTATAGTAGCCGTAAGCTAAACAAAAATATTGTTATACCTTATTACATTTAAGTCAGGAGCGGCTGGAAAAGGTTGTCTTGGCAATGTTACTACGTCTATATATATTTTATTTCTGTATAACCTACCTACATATTCTAGTGTAAAGCTGGCAGTATAAATGTGACATGTTCAGTTCAAAAAGTTTTATAGTCTAAGCTTGCAAAGCCACTAGGGAAGTTTTTTACGTGACACTTTTTTTTTCATATACATTTTCTCACATAACTAAGCATTATTTCATCTATTTTATTTATGTTGCTAAAAATATAACAGCTTTCAATTATTCGTCTCCGTTTATTAAACCGTCAGATGCAACATATTCAGATATCACATTTTTCCCAACTGATGAATATGTCATTTCATATTGTCAGCGTTGAGCGTTCAGTTACAGTAGTGGGCTAGGCTACAAAATATTTGAGAATAAATCTTCATAATACTATTATTCACTGCGTTTGATTAAAAAAGCGATTACTAAACGATAGCAATACTGCACACAAAATGTTTCATTAATTAACAAACAAGATTGAAACGTCAAAACCCGTTTTGCCTTGTAATTGCATCGAAGCAAATTTTAACAAAAGAAACTGCAATCAACTGTTTTACATGTTTCTAGAGTTTTTTATTTGTATATTTTTATATGAGAAATTATTCACATTTTGTGACGTATTTAGTAGGCAGACCATCTCTCTAGAATATGAATCTATGGAATCTGTAATCATCACCATAGTGACAACACTATGCATATAAAGACACAATAATTTTTATAGAACATAGTGAGTTATGCCGCTATTTCAGTTGAGAGGGTTGGTAGTATTATTTGAAATCCCGGTAAGAAGATTACAGTGAGCTCTTCACATTCACGTTATATACGTAATATTGAATATCCCTAGCCCTCCTGGTAGAGTAAGACGCTTTGGTAAATTGAAACTAAATATTTTCTTAATATATATATATATATATATATATATATATATATATATATATATATATATATATATTATATATATATATATATATATATATATATATATATATATATATATATATATATATATATATATATATATATATATATATATATATATATATATATATATATATATATATATATATACCTTCAAGTATTTGTTACAATTATGTTAAAATAATTTTATAGTTAGCTATTAAAATTGAAACTTTTAAATTAAACTGTAGAAGTTTTCAATTTTTTAAGCGCCACTATAATTATCACATTCGTGTGCTCATCATTATATACTTGGTCTTACTTAGGTATATTTGGTCTTACTTTAATTAAAATTGTATTTATATAGCATAATACTTTGTAAGATAACATTATATTTCACTGAAAATAAAACATAGTTAACGTTACACTTTCAAGGGGCACCACAGCATTTCTACTTAAGTTTTTATTTATTGTGAATATTTCCTTTACTTTTACCATTAAATATAAATATTTTCTGGAAAAGGATATCTGGATATGAAATAATTTCTGAAATACAGAAAATTGTACCTTCAATTGTCACAGATCCTTTTTAAACAGTAAGACAAGACTACAATCATTTTACAAATACAATATAAAATCAATTATCTAGCACATTTTGTTTCACGTGTAAATAAAATGATGTCAAGTAGTAAAAATAGATAATGCGGCTAATACAATTATAGGCGATCATAAGGTTTCCATTAGTGGGAAAGGCAGTAGAGTATCACTTCTTGCTGTGTTTTGAACGTGCATCCGCGATAATGGCTGAAGGTAGGTGCAAAGATTAGATATGTAATTTAAACCTGATAACAATTTCTATTGCCTAGTGAATGAATGTTCCATACATTTTTGGTTTAGTCTATTAATATAATGGATGTTTTATGTGATTTTTTTTATGCAAAATACGTCAACAGCGTTTTAATGCTAGTACAGGATATATTTTTAAATCTTATTCTTAATTAAATTTCTTGCTTGGGATATTGTTGTCCTCTTTGCGAGACGTGAACGTAGAGCTAGATGGGGAAACTCTAGTTAATATAATTGAATTTTCTTTGAATTCGCATTTCCTAAATATATAATTAACGTCTCAGTTACGCTAAATATTCGTTTTGCAGTATATGAATTAAATTAAAAAAAGAAGTTTATATATATTTTTGCGATAAGGTCTTCATATTGTACTTATATTAATTTTTAGTTCTTACGTTATGTGTTTGTATTGGTACAATAAAGAATATATTATTATTATTTCTAATAATTTAGTAAGTAAGTTGTAGATTTTACCAGTACGTCTTGGGATTTACCAATAAGCCTTAGAAAATGTTATGATCTGGATACGGAAAGACTATTTCGTTTATACTTATGAGTATTCATTAGGTATATGATATTTATACACCGTCATGCTTGTTAACTCGACGGTTTGTACTAATTTTACTAGTGAGTTACCAATAACAATTTATCGGTGAAGATATTCATATTCCAACAGTATTTCCATTTTCTTCACTTTGGTTACTAGCCAAACGTGGCGAAATAAAAGAAAAACAGAATGTCCTGAAAAGGGTAAAGCGTGAAGCTAAAAAAAATAACAGTAACAGATTATGCTTAAAATAAAAAATAAAATTGTCCCTACGATTCTGTAATTAGATATGACAATTTCCTATTGTGGCAAAGTTACAAATATCATATTTTGAACAGCTTACATCAATAAGCTTACACAACTCCACACATATAATTCACAATACTTAGAAATCACGCATGCACGCATGCACGCACACGCATACAAACACGAACTTATTGGATTCCCACTCGTAAACAGTTTTACTTTATATCACTTTTATACTATAAGTTTTACTTTTATGCTACCGTCTTCTCAATTTTAAGTATATATTATAAATATCTAACCTATTCAAAAGTACTCCTGTTTACTAATTATAAGAATAAGTTTAACTAATGCTATATATGGACAATTATTAAATTAAATTAATATAAATCTATTTAATCTGAGCAATTGTATTATGGAAAATCGCACAAATTACGTATATATAATATTTAAGAAAAATATTTGATTATATTATTCTAGTAAGGTAGACAAAGAGAAGTGTTAACGTCTCAATTTGAGAAATAAAAACTTAGCGGAACACACTATCTAACACAGCAAAGAAACGAAGCTAATTCAACATTAAATATATTAATAAACGAGACATAACGAATTCCCAGAATTGAATTGAAAGTGAGAAGCGAAATATATTTACCCTAAGTAACTTCAGTCTCTCCTACTTTATTCGGGAAAAGCGTGGGACGATTTCTTTTCCAGTAACACATACATTCAAGGTATAGTAGTTGCACAGTCGTTCAAAGCAAAATAAATAGACCCACAAACTATAACAACCAGTACATTGGCTTAAAAGCTTTTTAAATTTACTTCAACAATTTCCTAGACATATTTTTGTTCTGTCATCGTATATACTGTATTAAAATGATATTATTTCGTATAATATATTTTAAGCTTTCTGTTATTATGTCACTGATGCCTATAGTGGTGCAATAGAACGGTGCCTGACAGTACAATCTATATTTGTGGGATCGATATCAACCAGAGGTAATCAATTAGCTTCTTTCCCTTCATATGTTAGACAGTTTGTTTCATTTTTATATCTCAATTTGGGAAAGTGAGCCGAAAACAATGCATCTGCTTTCTTCTATCTACCTACCCTGTCATAAGCATAATAAAGGGTGAAACGGAAAAAAGTACTATATAATAGAAAATATTTTTAAAAACTACGCAATGTTGCCACAATAATATAAATTAATATTGTTATTTACATTTGTATATTTATGTCGTTAACATCTTCACAATGGGTTAATCAAAAATTAATAAAAAATCTAACATACTAAAGCGTACATTAAGCAGCTGGCCCAAAATTGCGCAATAACAAGCAATTGCTTTTAATTGTCAAGAAATATTACTTTTTCTTATAAATTGTGATAGTTGTTTTTATTTACGAACCTTACTGGTCGTTTATTAAGTAAAGTTTTAAATATATATTTACTACTACTTTATTTTTTTTACTTTTCAAATTCTACCTTCCAAAAGGGTATATATATTCTTTATTACACATAAAAAAATTCAAATGAAATATATAAATAAGTAAATTTCGTTGACAACGGTGGGCTTATTTCTAAAAGAAATCTCTTCCAGCCAACCCAATGGAAGTGAATAAATTTCGAAACTACTGTACTGGTACTGGGTATTAAAAAAAATACTTAAGCATGGATTGATTTAAAAGTCAAACACTAAAAGCTATAGTAACATACAATAGTTTGCATCATAATATTATATATTTAAATAATTTCTTCATAGTAATAGGACATTTATGGGAATAATAAAAAACATACAAGAATCATTGAATGGCGAGCCGTATCAAAGGAACGCAGTCGTAAGGCTTTGCCAGTAACATATTGGTACCTACTAGGAAAAGAATATTGCAATTTTTCACTTTGCACAGATTTTACAGCTTTTACCTTTTAATACATTTTTAAAAGGTTTTCTATACTGAAACGTGTTAGAGTTGAACGTTATTTGGAGCAATAATGCGCATATTCTAAGCCTAGCAGAAATTTATATGTCAAACGAAAACTATTTAATATGATCTATATGACAGATATATGCTCGTTTCGATATTTTTCTTTAAATTAAACTTTAACCACTTGTGTTTTCTAAATATATACTCCATATCTTGTATATAAATACAATATTATATAAAAAATAGATTAAAATATTCATATCTCGAGCTTAAGTGATCTGTGTATTATAAACATCCTACCGTAAAATAATTCAATTATACAACATGTGAGACATATTCCCACGACAACATTTAATAACAAAAATACGTACGTACACAAAATGAAAATTTTCATTTTAAGTAAATTTTCAAGAAGACGAAACATGCACAGACGTCAGGAATATATTACTAGTACGGTCTATTTAGACGAAAATGAAAACCGGAAAATCCCTTGTAAATGGGATAAGATGTTGGATCTTTGTGATGGATGAATTTCAATTGAGAAAATTCGATTACTTCTGCACGTTTTATGTAAATTAAATGGTAGTTGTTTTAATCTTTAAATTTTGTTTTAATAGGGAAAGAAAATCGAAAATTACTACTTCTCCAAAGTGGAAATTAACCCACAGCCGTAATCTAAAGCTTTAGTTGGTGTAAAATTTTCAGTGAAAACTTAGTGACACCTTTCAATAATATATAGGGCATCGTATCATTTAAGTTAAAACTTTTATAAAATTAACATACAAATTTTATACCCATACCCATTTTAACCATAGGAACTTAGTGTTAAGACACTCCGTTGCTTAATCCCTGCTTTCTCCGTTCCTACTTTCCGCCTTTTTCGAGGCATTGTGTGTTGAGTGGAGTAACCCAACGATGCGTTTTCCTAGTTTCCGGAGCTAATAAAATGGAAACAGAAAAATTTGTCATTCCCGAGTGGTAATCGAACCCATAAACCTTCGTCGTCCTCAATATGTTTAAAATATATTTATTAAATATAAATTAAAATGTATTACTTAAATCAGTGCATCTCGTTTATTTTCAAAGGGCATGTTACATGATAAAAAAAATTACAAGTTTGTCCTTGCAATCCCAAAAAAATTGATGTAAAAAATGATATAAAAGTACGCATTTTTTCTCTCTTCAGCCTGTTTTAGTTAATTATTACTCGTTATATACATTTTATTTATTTTATTAACAAAACTAAATATAGCTTCGCTTTAAAAATAACATACATAAATATAGAATATGTTGGTATTTTTAATTATTAAAAGGGCATTCGCGACGTGTTCACGTAAATGTATCTCAGCAACCGCAGCCAGAACACTTGACGTGACTTCCATTGACACAAGCCTTGTGTTGTCTCATACATATTATTTCTTAGTAAATCAATTTTATATTTTAATTCGAATTGTAATTGTTTTCAACAGATCTAAGAAATATATTATGATTTTATAAACAATTCATATTTAAAATATTTTATTGTAATATTGTAAATTCAAGTGTTTCTGGTATGTTATATAATAGGATGTAAACCACTTTTAGTTAAAGTTTTTCGTTACAGAAAAAAGTAGGTAACTAGGACTCACTCATAATCACTCACCTATTACGTTAGTTATAGTTCAACAGGATGTACGACTTAAAAAAGTTGATATACTTGAATTTGCGTGTTATATAGATATATATATATATACATATATATATATATATATATATATATATATATATATATATATATATATATATATATATATATTATATATATATATATATATATATATATATATATATATATATATATATATATATATATATATATATATATATATATATATATATATATATATATATATATATAAGTGTATGTGAGTAAGATCTAGTTTGTCAAAAATAGCAACACTATTTCTTTTTTATTAAGTTTTATATATACATGGGGTCGTTAATGAGAAAAACATGGATAAATTGCCGAAAATCTTTTAATTATTTTTCTTGAAAATATAACACAAAACAAAAGACCTCGTGATCTGTCTGTCTCTAACAACTTAATAAAAAAGAAATACAGTGTTGCTATTTTTGACAAACTAGATCTTACTCACATTTTAATAAAAATAAACTTATACATATAGCTTAAAGACTATACCATAATCTATCTACAAGATAAAATCATTTAACATATTTTTGTATTTTATAAATAACTGAGTTATTTGTACGATAACTTACAGAAACTTAAATTTTATTTTATTTATTTTCATTTATATTATTGATTACATTGCATAATGTTAAGTAAGTTAGGTAGATTAAGTCGAACTGAATCACGTAGTGACGTAAGCCACAGATCATTTTTAATGTGTAGACTAACTACAGACATAAATTTATATAGAGATTTTCTATAGTACAATTATTATTAATATACCGTCGTGGCGCAGAGGCGTAAGCATCTGCCTGTAAACACGACGGTTTGGGGGTTCGATCCCCACTCGGGCAAAATAGATTTTTCTACTTCCATTTTCTTCGCTCTGAAAACTAGGCAAAGCGCGGCGTTAAGCTCCGCCACTCAACACACAATACCTCGAAAATTAGAGAAAGCATTAAACAACAGAGTGTCTTTATACTTTGATGTGCGGGATAAACCTATAAAAAAAATTATTACTATAATTACTACTACTTATGTTTTAATTATATATATATATATATATATATATATATATATATATATATATATATATATATATATATATATATATATATATATATATATATATATATATACCAGATCAAACAGTTATCCAGAATACTCCCCATGGTATAAGCGGCATCTCTATGCAGCGTCAAAGTGTCTAGCCTTTCACAGATAATTGGGTCCCCAACGATGCGATCAAATGGTTCAAGTTGATACTGAGGTGCACCAGACCAGAGGTGCAAGCAATACTCTAATACGATGTGAGGCCGAACCTGGGTTCTATACAGAGCCAATCGATGTGCAGGCATGAAGTACTGTCTCGCTCTTCCGATGACACCCAGTTTCTTTGCGGCCAACTTGGACTTGCTATCCAAATGATCGCGATACTGACAGTTATTCGAAACGCTGAGCCCCAATATACTGATAATAAGCGAGGCTTTAAGAGAAGTGTTCTCAAAAATTGGTGACACGACAAAAGAGTTTTTTTAGTGGTTACCGCGCAAACTTGGGCTTTCTGAGGGGTGAATTGAACAAGATTCCTTTCACTTCACAATGAGACATTACTGAGGTAGGTCTTAATAGAAGACACAAGTTCCATTTGGCAATCGTCGACATTGATATGCAGAAGAAAGAGCGTGGGGAACAGCACACAGCCTTGGGGAGCGCCAGCATTTACGGGAAAATAATCATAGCAAAAACCATCGACAACGACTTTAACGCTACGCCTGGAAAAAAAGATAGCGACCCAATTGCACAAATTCTCGGGAAGCCCATACTATCGAAGTTTTGCTAGGAATGCTCTGTGCCACACATGATCAAAGGCTTTCGCCATATCCAGCGACATGCTCGGACCTGGCTCTGGCGATTTGCCGCTTAAAGTACCTAGAGGCTTGGTTATACTTCCCTTTTAAAGTTTTCACCGTTGGATCCGCAGAAGCCAGTGTTTCAGCTCAAATTTGATATGCCTTACGCTTTTTAGTAGCAGCTTATTTTCAAGACATACCAAACCAAGGCTGCAACTTGCCACCAAGCGGCATACAGAGTTAGGAACATAAAGCTCCATACCCTGCAAAATCACCTCGGTGACAGCCAAAGCACAATAAGGTACTCAGATCATCAGAAAGGAATCAAATCGGCCCCCAGGGATAAGATGAGTAAAAGGTACGCATCCCGTCCCAATCTGCCGACTTATAGTGTCAGGCGCGACGAGTCGCTAGTGTTCTGGGTCTGCTACGCTAATAGGCACCTAATTCCGCACTAGGCAGTGATCGGATGATCCCAGAGGGGCATCGACAACAACCTGGTACTGTTCTGGAAGTCAGCAGAAGTAAGCAGTAAGGAGGCATTATGGCTATCCACGTCTGGAAGACGCATGGGTGAATCAACTAGTTAGGACAGTCCATTAGCCACAGCAAGGTCAAATACAGCCGTCCCCGCGTGGTCGGTGATGCGTGACCCGAGCCAATCGGAGTTGTGAGCATTAAAATTGCCAAATATCACAACTTCAGCGATTATCTTCAGAAAAGCGAGAGTATATAGTCAATGGCCGATTGCAAGCGCTCCACGAGTCAATCTGTTTCTATATTACCACTACACCTGTTCAGACATGCGTAGATTCGGACGCGATCGTTTGAATCATTACGAATCCAAATAATAGATAGGTCCCGACCTTCAAAATTAGCAAAACGACGGAAGCTTAAGTCATTCCTTATAAACACAGTAACTCTGGTAATGGAGATAGGCTGTGTCACTCAGTCTGACAATTTCTGTTTCCGCCAGAAACAACAAGGCCGGCCGAGCCGTCTCAAGATAGCGATGGACGGCGATTTTAAATGCCGAGGGTGGTATTTATCCGGTATAGACAACAAGGCTCTCATCATATCAGCAGTAGGACCTCCACTGCTGAACATAGGCCTCCCCCAGGGACCACCAGTGCGCCTTGTCTAATACTATTCGCATCCAGTGGCTGCTTGCAACCCGAACAAAGTCGTCTGTCCACCTGGTAGGAGGTCGCCCCACGCTATGAGCCCTGCCTGTAGCTACTTCAACTAACTAATTCGTTAGGCTATGTCGATTACTTTCGTTCGTTTGCAGATGTCCTTATTGCGCACACGATCTCCCAAAGAAATTCTGAGCCCTTCCCATAGCTCGTTGTGCGACCTTGAGCTTCTTTATGAACCTCATAGTAAGACACCATGTTTCTGTGCCATAGGTCATCGCTGGTAACACACATTGATTATAGACTTTCGTCTTGAGCACTGACGTATTTTGGACGAGAAAAATGAACATGACTCTACTGCCTAAAAAAATGTATATATATATATATATATATATATATATATATATATATATATATATATATATATATATATATATATATATATATATATATATATATATATATATATATATATATATATATATATATATATATATATATATATATATATATATATATATATATATATATATATATATATATATATATATATATATATATATATATATATATATATATATATATATATATATATATATATATATATATATATATATATATATATATATATATATATATATATATATATATATATATATATATATATATATATATATATATATATACTTAGCTACATAAAATAATTTTTGTGTTAATTACTTAAATGATACTAAAAAGAATCGTTTTGATAGCACCCAACACATCTAATGCACATTAACCTAATTGCCTATACTTAAATTCTACTATAATTGTTATTAAATACAAAAACTACAATTAAGATAAATTTAACGTACGTGAAGTCCTTTATTCATGAATTCGTTATTAAAGGTGAATTGTTTTATCTTAATGTAGACAAAAAGAAATATATCAAGTTTTTATAGATTTTTCCAGGGTTTAAAGTCCAAAAAACCAGTACAAGATCACTCTATTCTGTGCCTGTCTATTAAGACAATTTTCTCCAAATCACGTGGAAGAATCAAGCTGACATTAATTCCAAATATACAAGTGATTACTTTCTAGTAAAAATTAAATTTCTAAGTCAACGTGACGTAAATGTGTGTTTATGCTTGTTTTTTATAGATTATGAATTTTACAGCGCGTACAGTCAAAACCTACAGGATATTTTTTTGTTAAATAGAGTTATGAAATTTTCCAGTTTCATAAAACTTATAGTATATCGAAATTAAAATCCGGAAATCAGAACTTTATAAATAGAAATCTCCCAGAAAAAACTTTTTAACATAAAAAGTAAAATGCATATAACTACCTTAAGTTTGTCGATTCTTATTAGTTGTGCTAACATTATCTATATATAAAGGAGAAAAGCTCAAAATTGGTCATTTATCTGCTTAATAAGAATACAAAATTTACAGTATAAAGATGGGGAATGTTTTATGGATTTTTGTATGTATATACTATGTTTTATATATATTACAGTACATACTATCTTTTATAAACAAGACATAGACGACCAAATAATCCATGGTACTAAGTGCATGAACCAAACGTACTAGCTTGTATTAAATATTAATCGATATATGCCTTATGTTGTTATAATTTAAATGATAACGGGTCAAGACCAACCGTATGTACATAACCTAGAGCAATATCACTCTTTCAATATATTAGTTGCTGAATAGTGACACTCAATACCTTATCTTTTACTAGAGCGAGGCAAAAACTATTATAATATTGTTGCATATGTGTGCGATATATATAGAACTACAATCTTTTGTTCTGTGATTATGTGTTCCTTTTTTAGCTTCATCCTATACCCTCTCATAACAGGGTAGGGAGAGGCAACCGCAGAAAATATGGGAACCTAATGTTAAGACACTCTATTCGCAATTTTCCGCCTTTTCGGGTCATTGTGTGTTTAGTGGCGGAACTCTGCCGCGGTTTGCCTAGTTACTAGAGCGAAAAAAAAAATTCATCTTCTCCGAGTAGGAATCGAACTCACAAACCTTCACGTTTACAGGTAGACGCTACGCCTATGCGCCAAGACGATCCTATGTTTTCTCTAAGCTTAAATAGTAATTTTTCACGATTGAGATAGTAAATTATAAATGATTGATTACCACTTTAAGTGATGATTAAATATAATCATTTAATAATAAGAAAATATCGATGAAAGAAAACAAGAAAGTATATATATGTATATTATGAGGATCTCGATAATAGCTCAAAACATACCTCAAACCCTGGAAGGATACCTAAAGCAAATTCCAAATTCAGCTTCACGGATATGGCCAAGATAACCTTATGATAAGGAACCAGTATAGATTTTGTTCCATTTACTAAAGATTATAAATAAGATAATTTTCTAAGCATTTTAACTCTCCCAACCAAATTCTTTTTTTTTTTAGCTTCACGCTTTATCCCGCACAAGGCAGGGTAGGCAGAGGGAACTGCAGGGACCGTGGGAACCTAGTGTTAAGACACTCCGTTGTTCAGTCCCTGCTTTCTCCGTCCCCGCTTTCCGCCGTTTTCGAGGCATTGCGTGTTGAGTGGCGGAACTCAACGCCGCGCTTTGCCTAGTTTACCAGAGCGAAGAAAATGGAAATATAAAAATCCACCTTCTCCGACCGAGGATCGAACTCAGTAACCATCGCGTTACAGGCAGACGTTGCGCCTCTGCGCCACGACGCCAACCAAATTCAATAACAAAATATAAGAAACAGACTTGACCGACTTTATCATTATCACAGTGGTCTCTCTCTTTTATCAGCTATTTCTATGCTATGCTATTGTCAAGATAACATGTTTTTTAATGTTTAACATAATTATACAGACAGTATTCGATTGTTGATGTACGTTCACATTAGTGGCATTCATTTTGTTTTTTCTCTTTTACGCACTTAAGAACTGAAACCACATGTTTTCTCCTTTTAAGCCTTTTGGGGACTTAATATAGTATTACGGAACGATTATTTTTGTTTCTATACAAGTATTATAAATAAAAAAAATATTTACAATCTCGGGTGCAAGTCGTGTTCAAACAAATTGCCAATATACTCGTCTGGTGGACAAGTTCTTCAACTTTGTTAGATTGTTGTGAATATACACATATATATATATATATATATATATATATATATATATATATATATATATATATATATATATATATATATATATATATATATATATATATATATATATATATATATATATATATATATATATATATACATATATATATATATATATATATATATATATATATATATATATATATATATATATATATATATATATATATATTTGATGGTATTTAATTCCTCAATTCAGGTAATTCGAATTAACCGGTTTGACCGGTTGCAACGATTTTATACGTCAATATTACAATATTATAAACTCTTAAATACCCACATACGTAACTACATAGATCGTGTAAAGTGTTATATAACTCTCGTATTTTCCTCCCTATCTAATTTGCTTTAACCTAGCTGTTATATACAGTATATTACTTTGTATCAGTTTTTAAATAGCACTTTTCTCATATGGCTGTTATTACAAATTATTTCTTTTTTTAATTAATATTCTATATAAGCACATACTTACAATTAAAATGTACAAACCAAACCAACCAGCTTTGTTGAAAGCTTTATTAAAAATAACGCAGTTTAATATAGTAATTTATTAAAAAAAAACTTTATAGTAGGTAGAATGACTTGTTTTCAACTTGTTTTCAAACTTTATAGTAGCTAGAATGAATGTTATTGACAAATACTCCTCATATTGTGTACGGTCCCTAACTTTACATATTATATTTTTTACGGATGTTCCGCGCCTCGCGCCTTTCTTAAATAGCCGTAATTCGTTTGCTGAGGCAGTGGTGGCGAGATCTTTGCCACTTCCATATTGTATAAAAAAATAATAGCTGGTGTACCAAGATGAAGAATTTTACAATTAAGTGCTGTGTCTTTCTAATGCTGATTATAGGTAAGTTTAAATTTATTTTGCTTAGAAAATATGGATCAAATTTTAAAACAATAACTATTTTATTTATTTATGTTTACCTTTGTTTTTAATTTTTTTGATACATTTAATATTGTTAAAAAAATAATAATAAAAAAATGCTTAACAAACTTTGCGATTGAATTTCTATTTTATGATATAATTAAATATATTAAAGAAAATTTTAGTGCGAATACCTGGTTTTAATATTAGTTTTAGGTATTTTATAATATGACGTATAAGCAAAGTACAAGTACAGTTTTAAAATATGTGTTTTCATTCTATACTAAGGAGCATATCGATATTTTACAATATTAATGTATAAAATAATCATAAAAAAAGTGTGCCTTTTAGTGGAGTTAATTAAATTATTTAATAAATAAATAATTCATGCACAACTATTTGGTATATTTATAAAAAGCGAAATCTTTGTGTATGGAAAATTCTCGTAATTTCAAACTGCGATAGCGAATCAGTGGCTTTGAGGCATCCTTTTTTGTTATTTACAAAAACGGAGTGAACTTTAGATATCGCCATTTTTGTTTGCATACCAAAGAAAAAGTTATGACACAAACTGATAATATTCCAGGCTACTACATCCCAACTTAATTATGATAAAGTTGTTTAAAAGCAAAGCAGAAATATTAAAGCAAAAAAATATAATTTTCATACACTCGTCACGTATAGTAAAAAACGTGCAAGACGTGTTCTTTTTGTTACGACATATTATTATTGATACCTCTTTCAAAATATTTTCGTAATGAGGAATTATTAAGTGAAGCTTTGTTTTTCTATACAAAATAGTTGTTTAGTTTAATTCCAATTAATTAATAATAATTATAATTATAATTAATTAATTCATAGTACTTAGCTTAACTGCGATTATCATTATTTATTGCACTAATTATGTTTAAACACACGTTTTTTGATTCTACAGTTCATCGCCCTCCTTTACGACGCTGTCAATGTGTTTCTCTAATAGTAACTGTACATACATACATACATACGTAATAGGTTTATGGAAACTAGCAAAACTTGTTACTTTCGCTCCAATATATATTATCCTAAATTGATTGTAATCTATACAAAATTGTGAACTTATATTACTAGATATCAATTCCATTATGCCTTGCATGTTTATTTGCGAATGATTATTATATTATCAATTTACCATTTAGTAAACCAATATGATTTAATAATTAAATCTATTTTTTATCCAGCTATAAATATATAGAAAGAATAGAATAATTTAAATTGAAAAGTCGTAAAGGTTACTAAAGAAAACTTATTTACCGTGATGAGCGCATAAAAATAACAAGAAAATGAAACATTAGTAAATGCTAAAGTCGTAATTATCAAACGGACAAAATTGCGGCCTCCCACTATAAAGTTTGAATTTTTTTATTCAATTAATTGAAAATAAGTTCTTAAATGCTAGTAATATGTTTGACTTTATTATTTTTATATGCCACACATGACATTGTAGTCCTTTTTTATTTTATTATATATATATATATATATATATATATATATATATATATATATATATATATATATATATATATATATATATATATATATATATATATATATATATATATATATATATATATATATATATATATATATATATATATATATATATATATATATATATATATATATATATATATATATATATATATATATATATATATATATATATATATATATATATATATATATATATATACATATATATATATATATATATATATATATATATATATATATATATATATATATATATATATATATATATATATATATATATATATATATATATATATATATATATATATATATATATATTATACGTCATCATTTTAGAAGTACAAAAGATATTATTTATAGAGTGATATAAAAAGATATTTGTGTGTCGCATTATAATAACCTTATTTTTTTGAATAACCTCATTCCTATCTCTGGGTCATTTCCGCCAGATTGTGTTATATAAACAATAGCGACGTTTACTTAGTCCAAACTTGTCTTAAATAATCTCTTAAGTTTTGTATTGAAACTATGTAATCTGAAACAAAAATTAGAAAATAATATTTTGACATTTTTAATATAATAATTGCGTCATATTTTAAAACAATGAATATGAAAAAATAAATATTTTAATATCAATACATTTTTGTGCGGCTTCACCCGCATGGCCAAATGGATTATTGTAATGACTAAAAGTTTTGTATGGCACATGACACGTGAATAGCCTATAGCATTTTTGCATAAATGAATTTCGAAAACAAATGTAAAAACCGAAAATCAATATTTAAATTTCATATTTATTATACTATTTTAGACTTAATTGTAAGAAAATACTGAATGTTTTTATTAAAATTTCAGATAATATCACATTATTTATATAATTAGCGAAAAGAGTTTGAACTAATTAACGAAAAGATAATAATAAGTTTTCTCAATTTGAATCAAAAACACATATTAAATTAAATCATCACAAATTCAGATATATCTATAAACAGGATATATTACTATTCCGTTTAAATATTTATAAGTTGTGCTAGATTATTTTCATATATATTTTGTAAAATATCCATAGTATATGCATACTAAATATACGCTGTGGTAGGTAGTGGCTCATATTTACGGTAAAAAGTTATTTAAAGATACAGTTATAGTAATTTTATCAGTATTAAAAAAAGGAAACCCGTAAGTTTCTCGCGCCAGTTCTCAGCTGTGAGACAATAATTTAAATGATTCGTCTTCTATCTAATTTCATTAATTAATACTTTATATTACATTTATACTATAATAAATTTTCGATGTTACTATATTTTTTTGTTTATTTTCAATATATATCCTCCGTATCTATGCTTGCATCGACATAACCCGTCTCGAATGAGTCTGATATGCAAATTAATTCAAAAGCAACAAAAACTGGTTCTCACAAACATCATACATATACTTTTATAAAGTTATATACGTATATTTTATTTAGCACTACAACGTGTACGACCATGACATTGCACAAAAATATTTTTGGTTCGTAATAAGCGAAGAAGTATGGACTTGTTCAGTTATGACAAGGTGAATTATACCATAGCAAGTATATTTCTTATATAATCATATCACTTTAATGTACAGGTGTTTTTATGCTTTTATTTAAAACAAATAAAGACAGTTTAATTTGTTTTTGCTACTTACCTAAGTTAAGTCACGTTATTTAAATTACTTAAATATTTTTTTATAAAAACATCATTTTTTCCGTGAAATCCCTGCATTCTAAAAGAAGAAATTCTTAAATATACTACAATACATTTAAATTTTCTTAATACAAGTAGTCAATGTGGACTGGTTTTTAGTTTTTCCAAAACTTACAATAGTAATCTGAACGCGATGAAATCATCGTTGTAATTGTAGTAAGAACTGCGCACGTTACAAAATAATAATTCATAATAATATGTTGTTCTAGCAATAGCATATAGTTTGAATAGTAATTATAGAAGTATTTATACTCGGAAACTGGTAACACTTTTCTACAGACTTTATTACTATAAAACTTCACCGATTTATGACGTTTTATAAAATATATTGCATGTAATATGTTTGATTCGTAATTTTACGATTACAGAGCATCCTATAAATAAAGACCAGTCGGGGAGCAACCTTTAGGCTGTTGCCAATTTAATGAGTGATATTTGGTAATGCAACGTTTTCAGTTGGAGAACATATATAAAGATAATTGGAAGAGAATAACTAATTGGATTTCACGAAATAATCATCTTAGTTTTATTATAGAAATACTATGATATTTAATAAGTTTTCTATTCGCTCGTCAAGAAGGCACCAGAAGCACAAGTGTTTGTGCAGTTCAAGCCGAAATTTCACTTTCAAAGTAAAGAAATAATCTATTTCCGTTGAAAATATATTTCTCTTCTTGTCATAAATGTTTCTCAATTATATTTTTTTGTTTTTGCTTTTTGTTTAGCCATTCATAAACGTTAAACGAACATATTAAATTAAAGTCAATAGCTAAGTATTTAATAAAATTTGAACCAATATTAATAATTTTAAAAAATGGTTGCCTGTAAAGTGGGTTTTACGGGCGAAAATTTTACGTGACAACGTCTTTTTCTCGGTAGAATATTTATTGATATGATTAATAATTATAATATAAATTGCACAAATTTTATCTATAGAAAATATATTTTGTTTACTAAAACATTGTACATGTGTCAAGTGATACGCGCGGCGGACCGATCATAGTTCGGTGACAGTTGACACATCGTTACGTTACCAGGCGTCACACTTTTTCATATGTGACTCCGAGCCGCAACCTAATTTAAGACGTTGTCACGTCAAAATACGTTTGGCGTAAAACGGACATGCAATAATTGATTATAAAAAAATAAATAAAATGTAGTACAGGATACAAGTACTTTGAAGATACGATATGGTCATTTACTTTGTAACCGATTCTTCATAAGAAATAACCACAATATATGCACATATATTACAATTAAATTATAAAAATACTTACTAAGTATTTGCTAATATATACTATTAACATAAAAGTATTTTCTGTGCATTTCATTATCAAGGCATAGTTACAGCAAGTACCAGCTGGAACATTAAAAAACCTTTTTTTTCTAACATTATCTACCATTTGTATCTAATATACAGTAATGCATAATCCAATACCACAATAATATAACACATTTATACAATACGTTTATTAATAGATAAAACAAAATTGGTGAATATGTTGACATATTAACACTTAAACAAAATCTGTGATATTTATAGTAATATTTCATTATTGAGATTAAATAATCGTAGTCTTGTTTAATCTTATTTTACACGCGTGAGGTACGGCCATTACACATACATTGGTCCTTGACAGTAAACTTTTTGTAAGAATTCGGCGATTTCACATTGACTGTTTTTTATATATATATATATATATATATATATATATATATATATATATATATATATATATATATATATATATATATATATATATATATATATATATATATATATATATATATATATATATATATATATATATATATATATATATATATATATATATATATATATATATATATATATATATATATATATATATAACATATTTAACATATTTTAGAGATAATAACCTACCTGAAATAACAAAAACAGCATTTAAAGCCTTTACTTTTAGTTTAAATTATATTATAATTCTATTTAAAATAAAGCAAGAGAATATTTTCCATGTTTTTTTTACTGTCTAAAATTTTATCATCGCTGTCACTCATGTAACACTCAGAGCTAATAGTTTCATAGGTTCCATTTGATCTGCATAAACAGTAGCGTAGATATGATATCCTTTAAATCCTTTGGAGAGAACAACATCACAATGATTGTTCCATCAAGAACTTCTCATCACTTATGTTAACATTATAACATAGTAGAAGCTTGACTCTGCCTTCTTATATCCAGTATCAATTTCATAGATTGAATTTGAAATCTTTCTTAGGATTTTATATTGTCCAATCCTTAACTTATCTATTTTCTTCCTATTTTCTACATATACCTACTTCTTTTCTTTTTAGCTCGTATATTTTTTATTATAGCTGTAAGATTTTATTGAATTTTCAAATGCTAGTTTTCTGTCTATTTAAGGTCTTCTACAGTACATCTTGATTTCAATTTCAGTGGCAAAATATCCATTTTCTCTCCTTCCAGAAGATATTTTGGGGTAAACTTTGTATCTGTATGTTCTGTTTCGCTATATTTTTCTACATATTTTTGTGCTATAGTTGGCCTCGCTGTTTTCTTGTTTTCTTCATTTATTTTACACCGTATCCTATTTACTAAAGTTTGGTTTAGCCTTACATTAAGGCCATTTGAAAATGGCACGTCCACAGAAGTGAATACCATTGTTATATTTTTGTTTTTCAAGAAGACTTTAAATCCTTTGGAATTTATACCAGGATATTGGTCTGTTAATAGCATGTCTATATTATTGCTCTTAGTCACTTTTTCTATCAACTTGATAAAATCACTGGAGTTTTGAATTTTGATGTCAAAACGTGTTCATATCGAGTAAATGATCAACCAAGAGATTTTGTACACCTTGATCCTCCAAGGTACTTCTGATAGTATTTTTTTCCTTCTTTTATCCTTTTTGTAATAAATATTATTTTCCAGTATAAACTTTGTTTTTCCGCCTTATATATTTAAATTTGTGTCTTGGTCTTTTTTATATCTTGTATGTTTATTGTTAAGATCTTAACAATTTAATTTTTTTTTTTTTTAGCTTCACGCTTTTTATCCCGCACAAGGCAGGGTAGGCAGAGGGAACTGCAGGGACCGTGGGAACCTAGTGTTAAGACACTCCGTTGCTTAGCCCCTGCTTTCTCCGTCCCCGCTTTCCGCCGTTTTCGAGGCATTGCGTGTTGAGTGGTGGAACTCAACGCCGCGCTTTGCCTAGTTTGCCAGAGCGAAGAAAATGGAAATAGAAAAATCCATCTTCCTCGACTGGGGATCGAACCCAGTAACCGTCGCGTTACAGGCAGACGTTGCGCCTCTGCGCCACGACGGTCCTCTACTATTACTTTTAGTAGAAAAATAAAACCTTCGCACATTACCTAAATGGAATGTTAATAAATAATGTAAAGCAAATTAATGATTTAGGCATTATGATAGACAATAAGCTAAATTTTGTGGTCCATATTGAAAAATTATTAATAACAACATTAAAAAAGGTAGGTTTTATCATAAGAAACACTAAGAAATTTAAAAAATCTCATACTAAATTGATACTATTGAACTCGTTGATAAGAAGCAAATTAGAATACTGTTCTATTGTGTGGAATCTATACTACCAAATACATAGGGATAGGATTGAGAGAGTACAAAAGAAGTTTTTAAAACATATATTTTTACCAATACCAATCACAAAGCAAAGGAATATCAGAGATATACTGATATTTTGGCATTTTACAAAACGCTTTCCTTATCCGATCGTAGGGTTATATTGGATCTTTGTTTCTTACATAAACTTATAAATGGAGAAATAGATTGCAACGAACTACTACCAAAAATTATGTTTTTCATACCGAGGGCAAATGCTAGAGCTCAATTAAAAATAAATACTTTTTTTAGCAAGATAGTAAAGACTAACATTGGCACAAATGCCCCTTTAAATAGAGTTGTGAAATTTTACAATTCTATATTTAACATAGCCAATATATAAATATATAGCCAATATAGAGAGTCCATAGGAATGTTTAAAAAGAAATTTAAAAAAATACAATAAATTAAATAATTAAATTAAAATACAATACAATAAATGTGAAGAATGACTGCAATTGTTTGAAAAGAAATATTCACTACTTTTAAATATTATTTTTTTAATTAATATAGTTCTTATTTGTTTTGATTTTTTTAATGTGCCTTTATTAGTTTTAGTTGTAAGTTTTTATGTTTGCCATTAATTTATGTGTGTAATTTAATATACGTTGTTTTTATTATTTATATTGTATTTAACTTGGTGTAGGGTATTTGATTAGAAATATTTGTTGATTTTTTTTTAATCATGTTAAGCTAGCCTGTAAGTGATGTACAATGTAATTCGCTCTTTTATTATAACTCATATTATTTGTAATAAGTAATATTGTGCGTTACGTTGGCTTGCCTATTAAATAAACATATAAACAAATTAAGTTAATAAATTTCAAAAAATCTTCGGTATTGTCATTAAGTTCTAAGACTGAATTTTTCTACGTACACAGTGCGCTTCTTGATTTGACTGTCCTGGGTTATTTTTTATCTGAAAATTATATTATGATAAGTAATATATCAAATCGCCCCTCATCAGTTCTAGATTTGATATTAAGATTTTCTAATGGTTTATGATCTGTTTATGCTATAAAATCTTTATTCATAAGCCAGTGCTGCCAAGAGCAATATTTTAGAGCTTTTTTAATTGCCAACCATTCCAAATATATAGCCTTTTTTGTTTTGGGTGTGGGTCAATTTTTTTGAGAAATACGCTACAGGTTTATTTGTTCAGTTTTCATCTTCCTGTTTTAACGCAGCTCTCACTCCTTGAATATTGGCATCAGAGTATATTTTTATTAGTTGTTCTGGGTTTTAAGAATTGGTTTTGAACATAGTAAATCTTCTTTTCCTAGGAATTGGCGTATATTTTTCCTTGTTTCTGGAACTGGAAAGTTCCAGACAGCCGTTAAGTAATCTTTGAGAGGCGTAACTGAATTCTTTCCTATTATATGTCCTAAATACATGGCATGATTGTTTGCAAAAGTGCATTTCGAGAATTTCTGTCTAAGTCCTTCTGGTAATATTGTATCAAGTAGTTTTGATATATGTGTTATGTGATCTTCGAAACTTTTAGAAAAAACTAAAATATCATCTATGAAATTTACTGCAAAATCTGAGAGATTCTTATTATATTTCTCCATATTCTTGAAAACAGCTGGTGCCAGCTTTACACCAAATGGAAGGCATGTCCATTGAATATGGCCTTCTTGTGTGACGAAAGCTGTCTTATATCTATCTTGAATTCTCAGTGGAATGGACCAAAATGCTGAATTTATATGGAAAGTAGAATAATATTCACAATTTACAGTCTTTACCATCAAGTCTTCAATCAATGGGAACGGCTGTGATTGAGGGACAACAATTTTTTTCAATTCTCGGAAATCGATACATAGTTTTGATCTTTTCACATCTTCTTTCTTGCGTGCTAAGGTGACTGGAGCTGCAAAAGGGCTATATGATTCCCTGATTATTTTTTTTTTCAATAATTTTGATATTTGATTCTCAATTTCTTTTCTATAATCAGTTGTGCATCTGTATGGGCGGTTGCAGCAATATTGATCTACTGTCAAGCCTATGTAAGCTTCATAAACTCGTACTGTACCTACGTCGTATTTATTCTTAGCGAAGACTGCTTTGTATTTTTCTATTAATTTATTAATTTCATTTTGTTTAGATAAATCTAGGAGGTTTAGTGAAATTTCAATTTTTTTTAAATTAATATGTTCATTGAAGTTTATTTCACATTGGTTTGAACAGTTAATTTTTTGTTTCCATACCTCAGAGCTTAGGATCACATCTTGTTCATTTTTTTCATCTAGTACATCAGGAATTCTGACATTCAATATATTAGTTTCAGAGTATTTATTTTTGTTATTATTTTCATCTTGATTTTTATTCTCTTGGTTTGAGTGATTACATTGTATAATATTAAATTTTTCATGTTGAATTAATCTAAATTGTTAATTATAGAGATCTTCAGTTTGTTCTAACGTCTCTCTGTCAATTTTGTCACTCAGGTGTTTAGGCAAGCCTGCAGCTATAAGGTCTATAAAGGTACCTGTATCAATCGTTTTCTAACCTCTTATAACAATTTTTCTTTTTTCAATTCATATTCTATTATCGTTTGATATTTAAATCCAAGAGTATATCTGATCGGTGAACAACTTTTGTTTCCAAATGTATCACAGAACTTTTTTTCCCGTTTATTCTAATCTGATTCTACTGTAAATTTCATAAGAATACAACTGTACCAGTTTACACTTGAATATTCTAAAAATTATTTTAAAATTTCATTTTTTTTTCTGTCTTCATCAATATGGAAACGGTCACAATCTTTGTCCAAGTCCTTAATCCATTGAGCGTTTGCGTTTCTTCCAGTGAATTTTTCTTGCACAAAGTCTATTGCAATTTTCCACAAATTTTGAGTTTCAGATTTTCTATGCTTTTTAGCAAAGGATATTATAGGGTTGATGACTATATCAATGACAAAGACGCGTGGAGTTGATCAGTTCTGCGACCAGTTCCGCTCAGGCTAGGCGATACTTGTAACACATATGTTCTATGTAAAATTGTTTTTTTTTTATTTAAATGTGCTGAGAAATTTCTTTCACCATTTCTTCTCCTTCATGTCAAAGCACCTTTCCGAAATGGTAGTAGATAAATATTGACGTGCATAAATCTATCTGTGATACCTATATGAATAAATAAACTTTGATTTTGATTTTTCTTCGAGTAATGTCTCTAATAATTTCTCCAACGTTTCTTTTGAGCTTTCATTTAATGATTTTGAATCATTTATGTTTTCATTAATCTCTTCAAGGTAAAAATCTTGAAACTGTATATTTAGTTCTTCATCTAAATATACTGATATCTCATCAGTTAAAGTTATCCATATTTTCCTTGTTTGATGTCTTTTATTCAGTGTGTTTCTTATCTTTGCATAGTTAGATGTATTTGTTATAATTTTATGTAAATTTGCAGGTTGATAATCCGCCGGTATGCCATAAGTTTTGCCATCAGATGTACCTATTGCGGTTATGCAAATAACGTTTGATTTTCCATCTGGTGATGTTCTTACACAAAAATCAAATCTTAATTTCTCCATATTTTTACTGCAAAAAATGTTGTTTTATAATGGTAAATGCTCAGGTGAAATAAAGACAATATTTGCGTTTTCTAAAATAACAAAAATTCTTTTATTCATATCATTCTTTTTAGTATAAAAAAGTTTTACTACAATTGACATATTTTAGAGATAATAACATACCTGAAATAACAAAAACAACATTTAATTTTTTACTTTTAATTTAAATTATATTATAATTCTATTTAAAATAAAGCAGGAGAAAATTTTCGTTTTTCTACTGTCTAAAATTTTATCATCGCTGTCACTCATGTAACACTCAGAGCTAATAGTTTCATAGGTTCCATTTGATCTGCATAAACAGTAGCGTAGATATGATATCCTTTATATATATATATATATATATATATATATATATATATATATATATATATATATATATATATATATATATATATATATATATATATATATATATATATATATATATATATATATATATATATATATATATATATATATATATATATATATATATATATATAAACGTTTTTAGTAGTAGGTCAATATGAAAGACCCTGTGGGCGCGGTTCGCGTGCGACCTTGCTAACGCACGTCACGAGACTTCGGTGCCTCCGAGAGCAAATTCAGGGTTAAAAATGATATATTATTTTATTACAATTAGTATTTAAATTTATTATATATTCTAAAAAAACACTTAATTTCTATTAAAATTGAGATTTACTTTGAAAGAAATATATATGTAATTTATATTCCATCAAAAACTTACATATAAATGTACTACTATACAATATACTCGTATACCAGAAGTCGAATTGAGTTTTATCCGTTCACTCTCCATTCTCTTCTCAACAATCAACCATACAATTAATGAATGAGTGAATGCTTAATATATAAAAAATAAGATGTTTAACTTTTCCATTCCATTCAGAATAATGTCATTTTTGTATGCATTAATTAATATATAATTTGAAACAGATATATTAATAGTCTGTCACGTAATATAAATTGGCTGACCACTTAGGTTGGTTGTTGTAACCACAACACTAATTACTCCATCAGTGTACGTGAAGTATCTTTAATATATAAATAATCTATAAATATGCGATAAAAGTTTTTGTTTTATATAGTTATATGTCTTAAAATTACAAATTGTATAAATTCATTATAAGTATAATTTATTTTGTTTTAGTTGTTAATTAAACAATATCACAATCCAAAGCAAATATCCTATAAAATAATGTTATTCAACTTTTTCTATATATTGTTTATATCGACAAGTTTTAATCACAATTTAAATATTAATAATAAGAAACTTGAGTATAACATCAACGATTTATTAAATTTTGCACGGCCTCTTAAAATAAATCAGTCTTTGCCATTTTGATGACGCAATTAATAAATTGCTGTCCAAATTAGGACTTCGCGATATAGTCATTGTGCATATGGGTCCATGGATTGCACAATTTATGGGCCTTCTTTAACTGTAAAATACGAAACACGATACCTGTTTGGAATGTTCAAACATGTTTTTTCTCATCATTGAGTGGTTGAGTAAAATTTAAAATATATTAATTTCGCAATTTTAATGTTTAAAGGTCAAGTAAGTTTGAGGAGAAAAAATTCTGAAAATAGGACAATATGTATAATTTCAATTTTTACCTGAGTTCTATGCTAATTTCTATTCACAAATTAAATCTAAAGTTAAAAGATTTCTTCTAATGTGGCATGTTATGTTTCTTGTCTCTTAGTGCTCTTCGTGTACTCTCCATGCAACTCTTTAATATAATTTTTTTAAAGTCCTTCAGTTCCTCTTACCAAGACATGGTCTTCAATTAAACTCTTTCTTACTCATCTTCTTTCGGTCTTCTAATAATTGGCCGCCTATTGCCACTTTAACTTGCAAATTATGAGAGCTGTAGGTGACCTTCGTTCGTCTCCGTTCGGAATCGTTTATTTCTCTATAGCGAATCTATTTTAATAATAAATTTACCATTATATTGTCATAATTTTTATTATATATACGGCGCTAAAGCCTTTCGCATAAGTATATTTTTATTATACGTATGTATGGAAAGATATTTTAGTCAAATTATTTTAGTTTTTAAAATTATTTAATCGCGTTTGCACCGTATATTTAAACCCACACGTATCTCTTATCACAAAGCCATTTTAACTGTAATTTTTAAATAAACAATAGTTATTATTATTTATAATTATTGTTTTTGTGTATAATTTTCTGAATATTTACTTTCAATAAGTTAAATGGCTTTAAATCCGTGACCTAGACCATTGAATCATTGAATTGAACGGTAATACGCTGTAGATTAGGGTTCAGTATATATTTTAAGGAGATAATGTTTGAAGTTACTTTATGATAATTTTTTGTATACTTATTTTTTTTTAATAAAGCTGCAAAAACCCCTTTATACTTACTGATATATATATATATATATATATATATATATATATATATATATATATATATATATATATATATATATATATATATATATATATATATATATATATATATATATATATATATATATATATATATATATATATATATATATATATATATATATATATATATATATATATATATATATATATATATATATATATATATATATATATATATATATATATATATATATATATATATATATATATATATATATATATATATATATATATATATATATACGAGGTGTGTTCAAAAAGTATCGCGAATTTTGAATTTTCGCGGGTTACGTATATTCGAATTTCAATTTTTTTGTGGCGTTATGTTGGTACTCATGTCTCTCACTTATGCCGACAACCTCGGCCATTTTGAATGTTCACTTAATTGTTGACAGCTGCTTTGCTTGCACGTGTTTTGGATCGTCTTCGATTTTACCCATTCAAAAAAATGGATCAAAGAACGTGTATCAAATTTTGTGTGAAAAACGAAATTAAGTGCGCGGATGCATTCCGAATGTTGACTGTGGCATACGGAGAAGCTACCTTGGACCGAAGCAACGTTTATCGGTGGTACAAAATGTTCTCAGAAGGCCGAGAAGATGTGAACGACGAAGAGCGTGCCGGACGCCCGAGCACTTCAACAACAGACGAAAAAATTAATGAAGTGGAGAAAATGGTATTGGCCAATCGTCGAATCACCATTAGAGAAGTTGCTGAGGACCTAGACATATCGATTGGCTCGTGCCATTCGATTTTTATCAATGATTTGGGCATGAGACGGGTCGCCGCGAAATTCGTACCAAAATTGCTCAATTGCGACCAAAAACAGCATCGCATGAACATTGCTAATGAGATGTTGGACTCTGTCCGCGACGACCCAAATTTGCTCCAGAGGGTCATAACTGGTGACGAATCGTGGGTTTATGGTTATGACGTGGAAACCAAAGCTCAATCATCTCAATGGAAGCTGCCGCACGAACCAAGACCGAAAAAAGCGCGCCAAGTTCGGTCGAATGTGAAAGTTTTGCTGACAGTTTTCTTCGATTGCAGGGGCGTGGTGCATCATGAGTTCTTGCCACAGGGTAGAACGGTCAATAAGGTTTACTACCTGCAAGTTATGCGCAATTTGCGCGAAGCAATCCGCCAGAAACGCCCGGTTTTGTGGAAGAACAAAAATTGGCTTTTGCACCACGATAACGCCCCTGCTCACACATCGTTGCTTGTGCGCGACTTTTTGGCCAAAAACAACACACTAATGATGCCGCAGCCACCGTATTCCCCAGATCTGGCCCCCTGTGACTTTTTCTTGTTCCCTAAACTGAAGAGGCCCATGAAAGGACGACGTTATGCTACACTTGACGAGATAAAGACGGCATCGAAGGAGGAGCTGAACAAGATAAAAAAAAATGATTTTTTGAAGTGCTTTGAAGATTGGAAAGACCGTTGGCACAAGTGTATAATATCTCATGGGGATTACTTTGAAGGGGACAAAATAGATATTCATGAATAAATAAATAATTTTTGAAAAAACACAAAATTCGCGATACTTTTTGAACACACCTCGTATATATATATATATATATATATATATATATATATATATATATATATATATATATATATATATATATATATATATATATATATATATATATATATATATATATATATATATATTATATATATATATATATATATATATATATATATATATATATATATATATATATATATATATATATATATATATATATACATATATTATGTACACTATCCAGTAAATTCTATTGCTAAACAGTTAGTAATCCTAACTCCTGGCCTACAAAAGCAAAACGAATCTCCTTCCAGTATCTAAACATCATTCAAAATGAACTATTCAATATTTTTTTATATTTTGTAAAAGTAACTAAACTACACTCATATTACGTACGTACTTCATAGTTTTGTATAATTTACATATTTTACCTTTACCTCGTGTGAGGACACGTACAATTCAAGGTCGACCTATTATGTTACAGATATCTGTTAACACAGCGTTACAATGTGGTTATGTTTGTGCAGACCGTCCTACACCCGATTGTGCATAAATCATCCGTTTTATTGTATATAGGTACGTGTGTATTGCTCTGTCGGTAAAAAATATATTCATTAGTCATTATAACATATATATTTTTAATAGCTTCACGCTTTTATCCCGCATATAGCAGGGTAGGCTGAGGGAACTGCAGAAACCATATGAACCTAGTGTTGAGACACTCCGTTGCTTAGTCCCTGCTTTCTCCGTCCCCGCTTATTTTATATTTATAACATATTTAAAAGTAATTTATGATAAAAATATTTATAATATGTGTAGAATATTTTTTGCTCAACTTCCACGAAGTATGATTGTTTTTGATAATAGCAATTTTTACAACAAAACCAACGCTACGCTAACAGACAAACAGCAAGGCCTCAGATATATCTAATAAAATATGAAATCAATCAAAAATACTATGTCGACATACACATAAATCTAATACATATATTATGTAGGTAATCCGGAAATTTAAATAAAAAATTGAACGTGTTGTCTCACATTACGTTTTATAAACAAGTTGTTTGGCCTTCGAATTTTTTAAATACATTGATAGATTTTTGGACCATCTATTTCTCCATAACAACTGCCCTTGCTAGGTATCAGATATGGTCATTAGTTCTTTAATTTGTAATGGTTGTAATGGTACGTAGTAATTGTTATATATAAATACAGTATTGTAACATAGAATTTATTATTGTCTAATTTTTTTAGGTGTTCCCCTTCGGGCAGTCTTAATTGCTTCTTTGAGTGATAAAAACTAATTTAAAATGTTAATTATTTTTTTCAAATTCAAAACAAGTATGAAGGATATCTATATATAAATTTATCAATTGCTATTTTGTATAAAAACAAATTATACCACTAAAATGTATTACTATTACTTAAATATATGACACAAACATTTTTATAGATAGTAAAAATTTAGAAAACCAAAAAGTTTGATCAATGACAAACAAACAAAATAAAAGTGCACTTGGGTGCAATATGAACTACCTGCGCCGATGACCTTTTCACATCATTTATATGCACCTTTTCACATCATTTATATGGACAGGACTTGCTAAATATATTTATAATTCAAATTAAAACAGTATTTATTCGCAAAGCGCTCCTTATCATAGTACCTTGGAATATGTATTGACTTAAACGAGATCATTGACCAAGGAAAATTTGCTATCCATAAAATAAACATAACCTGACAGATCAAAATTATGAATATTTAGCCTAGTCCTCATTACTTGAAGAAGAAATAGGAATCAATTTTACAATACATTTCTTCGTTTCTTTGCATGATTAAAAAAATTAAATAACCGATGACATTGTATTGGCGTTGTCTTTGGCCTTTCTAATCATAATATCTTTCCGACATGAAAATTACCTACACTTAAGATGTAATTACAAAGGATAATGAATTCAATAAAACTTTCTAAGCCTATTTTCCTGATCAGTATCAACTTACTCTACATTAGCATAACGTTTGTCCTTAAGTTATAGCTAACCGTATTATATTCAACAATAAAAATTGATATTAATTCACTTGAGGAAAAGTCTACTTGAAATGTGACGATGACTATGATATTAAAAAATAATCTGATCTCCTTTCCTCGTGCTACTTATTGTAATTATTAAATGTTAAATCTTATCATTTGACTTTGACAACAGAATTGACTTTTGTAATTATTTTTAGAAAAATTGGTACGTACGATATATTTTATCTTATTTATATATATATATATATATATATATATATATATATATATATATATATATATATATATATATATATATATATATATATATATATATATATATATATATATATATATATATATATTTGAAGGACAATATACTAACTACTACTAACATAACAATGAAGTTGAATAATGTGGCTCATATTACATTTGCATGAATATTTAAATTTTTATGAGACAATATCTGTCAATGTATAAATAAACAACTAAACAGGTCATCGCGGCGCAGAGCGATAGCGTGACACTACAAATATTGTGACAATGGGTTCTCTTCCTAACGGAGGGAATTAATTAATCATATATTAATCCTTATATTTTGTGGGGCGTTTAGTTATGTCACTCAATAATATTATAATACTAACAATAGTAATCGACAATATCTATAATATGAAAAATGGAGTATTCTTTGTCAGAGTATTTTGACTATAAGCGATAATAAAGAAAAAAACTACATAAAATAAAAAAATATTTAACATTTAAATTAAAATTTAAATGTTTTTTACATTTTAAGCATACTCGTATATACATACAATGTTTCTTTTTATTTAGTTTGACGTCACCGCTTCTGCTAATTATATTTCTTTACACTATATAAAAAATATTATTTTGATGAGGCAGTCTTGGCGCAGCGGTACCACTGAGAGTTTTTTTCTCCAAACACGGCATTGCTACAACGCCCAACCGTGCAGGCGATTCGGCGATTGGGCGAATTGCAAAAAACACAAGTTACAAACATCAACATACAGTTTATCTGGACAGTAGGTTCCCAGATAACACTGCTATATGAGGGATTCTTTTGTAGCGGGATACAACGTGTGACTGTCGATAATCCTCCAGAGAATCTCTACAAAACCAAATACTTTTAAAAATCGAAATCTTCTCAATTACTCTAAAACACTTGTTACCGAAATCTGCTCAATTCTGCTACGAAAGCTTTCACAGAGCTCATCCGATATAAAGAGTTATAATTTCATGCAGAAGAACAGAATGGAGGATAAGTTTTGTGTTTATGTAATTAAAGTGATTCATTAATGAAAAAATAAAAATCAAATTTCTTTTTCTCTTTTGTAATTTACAGTTATACTTATTTATTTGTGACAATCATAAAGGTTTGATGTTCTACATGTCTACAGAATTTACCTCAATACAGCCTATAAGTACAGATGGCTACAAATTTTTACAGCTTATGCCTACACCACCTTAGGGTAAGATGGACTTTTGAACAACAATTTTACCTCCCCTAAAACTAGCTTGGAAAAATACTTTAAAACTATTACCTAGAATATAAGAATACATATAAGTATCCATTTAAAAGAAATTACTGCTTGCAATCTTCTTTACGTGGTCGTTACGACCTTTTTCTTCATATTTCCATTTACTTTTTGTTGTCATTGAAATTAAACACAAAGTCTGGAAAGAGTATAAAGTATCATACTTTGTACCCTTTCCATCTAATGTTTCTCTAGTTAGTAATGTTACTTTTTTATTCTTAAAAACTATATAAAAATTGTCTGAATTCTATATAAAAAGAACACTTTTTGGCATGATATGGTTTTTTTTAGCAAAATTCATAAGACCTTTTTGACTCTTACATCAATTTTTATGAGATTGCGCAATCTTATTATTTTCGTTACTGTAACTAGACTGCTATGATTCTTTATTAATATATATACCTAATGTTTGAGTTTGATCATGATTTTTGATATTTAAAACTAGAAATCTCAAATGGGATTTGGGATTTATAATATGTCGTCCATTATACCTCTACTCTAAAAACGTGTTACTTTTTCCCATTCGCCCATAGATTAAAAGCTGCAAAGCTATATATAGTTCCTTATAATTTGGTGAATATTTTCGTGATTCATTCTGATGTTCGGCTCAGTATGCGTATATTATTCATAGCCAAGTATAAAAATAGAACTTATCGATATGTCAAACACGTGTTTGATTTACTTCAATTATGTTTGTTATAGTGGCATTTTGCATCTAGCCTCGTACCCCTATGACAATGGCCTCTTTTCTACTAATCACAATAACACAATCTATTTGCTTACTTTTTATAAAAAGTTTTATTTCACCTTTTGTTAAAACATGTAATCTTTTTCTTCTTCTTCTTCTCTTTATTTACGGCGTTTCAATCGTTTCGATTAAAGGAGAACACACAAAGGACAATGTAAGTAATCGATTTTTTTATAACTATTCAATTCAAATTTCCACTGTCACTTAATTCAAGTAAGGCAACTTTATAAAAAAATATACAAAACAATTTAGTCTCTCATTAATCAATTAAGATATTCTGATAAATTTAAATAACTATTGTTATCCAAAAATAGACATTGAACAAGTTATTGTGTTTTATGTGCAAAAGAAATCACAATTCCACAACAAAATATTCACTTTTGTTTCAAAAAATTATCATTTCACTACTGTTAAGGTTTTCAAAAGAAATTAAACCATTCATTGAGCATATTAAAATATTTGCCTGGAGGGTGGCCTTATCTCTTATAATGTAGTGAAGGCCGCCATTGCACATAATGTCAATGTAAGTGTTTTTTATTTTGGAAATCAGTAAGATGTGTATAACAAAGAATTAATAATAATAAATTGTTAATATTTTTTGTTTTTAGGAAATCCATAATTTTTTTTAATATTAGTAGGTAATATTAATTGACAAACTATGTGAAATTAATTATTTAACACTTTTGAATGGCGCATGTTCTAATATAAACTTTAAAATGTTCTGTCACTTCGGTATTGTCATATCTACGCCGTTTGTACTTAATAAACAAAATTATGTACAATAAAACCTATTTACTAATTATTTAATTTATATTACCCAATTAAAATTAAAATTGTTATAATTTTTGGGCTCAAAAATATCTGGAATGCTCAGCTTTCCATGCAATAGCTAAATTTTTATAAAGTAAAAGTATAGAAGATTAGTGCCGAAGTGCCAAGATAATCAGTAATCAATGCACAGGAGCTTTGAAACGTAAAATAAATAAATATAGTTTAAAAAAACTAAAAAACACGCTTTTTAAGTATATCAAACTAAAAAGTAAACAATAATTCTTAAAAGAGTAATGATAGAAAAATACTAATGTTATTGTGAAAAAGCGTGGGGCGCTTGTCGTATATTAAGTAACTGAAACTATATTGTGCATATTTATAGAGATTGAGTATGAATGGTAAGGAAAGTGAAATTACCAAACTCAATAGGAAAATATGGCACAAAGCGCCTCACGCGTTTTCACAATAATATTAGTTTTTTCGATCATTACTCTTTTTGACCTGTTTTTAGAATTATTGATTACTTTTTAGTTTGATATACTTAAAAAAGCGTATTTTTTAGTTTTTTTAAACTATATTTATTTTTCATTTTTTATTTCAATATGATACATTATTATTATTTTAATTCGTTTTATTTAATAAAATTATCATTTTTTTATGGTGAGTAAAATAAAAATTAAATAAAGACAACAATATATTAAAAAATAAATAAAAGCAAAATAAGAATTTAATAAAATAGACTAAAAAACAACATTTTTACTGGTACGGACGGGACTCGAACCCACGACCACAGCATGTAAAGTCACTGCAATAAAGGAATTACTACTCCGCATCTCGGACGGCTCGGCTACCAAGACATGTACGATTGTCGGGTATATTGACAACTTCTATAAGACACTGTTTCTCAATCCAAGGAGAGTTACTCAGTTACAAGTGAAACTAATAAAAGAGTATTAAACAGCACGTCCTCTTCTCAAAGATTTCAATGTATCAGTCCGATATATATATATATATATATATATATATATATATATATATATATATATATATATATATATATATATATATATATATATATATATATATATGTATATATATATATATATATATATATATATATATATATATATATATATATATATATATATATATATATATATTAGTTCCTAATTATGAAAACAATCAATAAGCTGCTGAGCGGAAATGAAAGGCATCTAGTAAGATAATAAATACATGACATTATAATACACAATAAAACACTTATACAAATATTGAAATGCGTGATATTGCTTTTATTACGTTATTGAACATTTTATTATGTGTTCGAAATTGATATATATTAGACTTTTCCCCTATCTACTAAAGCTTGTTTCTTGAGGAGAATTAAATTTATTTTTGTATATAATATAAATAAAATGTACATAAACTGTATAACGGATATTCGCATTTGTACGTTTTTACATATTTTTTGATTGATTTCCAAATTAAAAATACAGTAACTTAACCTCGTAAACACATTATCAATTTTCGTTATATTTCATTAAACAATTTTTTTAATTCAATCCATTAAAAAGTTTTTATCAGATAAAACTTAGGTCTTTTATGTCATAATCCAAAGTGCTATCTTACTTGCCGTAAACAATTGGCCAAATTTACAAGTATTACTGCAGCAAATATTCGCATACGCCTTCGCGAATATTAAAAGAGTGACATTCGTTACATCAGTAATATATATATATATATATATATATATATATATATATATATATATATATATATATATATATATATATATATATATATATATATATATATATATATATATATATATATATATATATATATATATATATATATATATATATATATATATATATATATATATATATATAATTACTGTTTCTCGTGAACTTTGAATGAAAAATTTTGTTCATCTTAATAAATTTGATTGGTTTGATTCCCTCAAAGTATTATAATGTAACAATTATTTAAGCAATACACACACTTGTTAGGAAAGTTGTATGCAGTTTCTATTAATAAGCCAAACTGACTTTATAATCATTAAAAATCTTATGCTCGCCCTCTTTGTAGCCTTCCTTTGGCATTGAGCTGATTGCATAACTTCAAAAATAACTAGTTATTTATTTAGATTTTAATTTTTCCAAAACTGTTTTGAAATTGGATATTTGCGTGGATATGTAATTAAATTGATACGTACGCTATGTATATATACATATATATATATATATATATATATATATATATATATATATATATATATATATATATATATATATATATATATATATATATATATATATATATATGTATATATATATATATATATATATATATATATATATATATATATATATATATATATATATATATATATATATATATATAGCAAAGTTATTACGTACTAAAAACACGTGCAAACAAATGAGGTTCCTAGAAAGAGCATGTTATATAAGGAAAGCCTTATTTATAAGAAATGGGTATAAACTATAATTAAACAAAATTTACATTTAATGCAAATAAGAATTATGTAATCATAAAAAAACATCGAGCAACTTACTTTCGTATAATATATCTAAACCGCTTTGTTTTAAGAAATTTATTCCATTTTATTTTCTTGGATGACCGTCGCGAAGTACAGGCGCAGCGTCTGCCTGTAAATGAACGGCCTGTGGGTTCGATTTTCAGTCGTTAACGATGGACTATTTACACATTTACATATATATTTGCATTTTCTTCAATCTGGCAACAAGGCAAGCGCGGCGTTGAGTTCCGAATCTCGAAAGACAGAAAATGGTGATCGGAGTATCTTAACACTGCAGAATCCATGGTAACCTGTTAGCATGGTTTCTGCAGTTCCCTCTGCCTACTAACTTCGTCTACAAGGTGTATTAAATAAAACACGTTTTGGAAACCCGTAATAAAATAGTTAGTACACTTTACCGTCAACTTATTTCTATATTCATAATAATAGACAAATTAATCAAATTGAACTATACTCAGTAGATTTATTGAGACCATTTTATTGCACATGAATTAAAATCACAATAATAAATCGTACTAATAAACTCTTGGAGATCGATACTGAATGTGAATGGATTCAGAACGTGATGATACTTGATTCGTGCTGTGCTATTCAAACAATGATTTGGTACGAACGGAGACAACATTAATATATATCCGCTGTATTGGCTACTGCTACCTAATTTTATTAATTTCTGAAAAAAAAAATCAAATTTAGTTTGATTCCCATATCAGTTAAGAAATAGAAACTTTCAATTTTTTTAAAACAACATTCTTAGCAGGTTCTTTAAAGCAAAAACTTTTCTTTTAAAAAAAAGAACATTCTTTATTTGTATATATAAAATAAATTACAACATATTTTTAATCTGTAATGAATTAATTAATCTATTTTCTTCGTATTTTATATCAGACTTAAATACACCTAATCCGCTAATAATTTTCTTCTCGCTCACAGTAAATGATCCTTCTGAAAATGATTATTCTTGCAATTTACATATTTATTTTTAATCTTGATAAGAAATTGTAATCTTGACATAAAAATATATTATTATTTTATGTTTTTGTTGAACATAACTAAAGTCCAACTTTTATAATTTGAAGTAATTACATTTTTTTCAATGGAGATTGAATGCTTTTAGATGGAGAAAAAGACAAGACACCCCACAGCCTGCTTTTAGAGAAAATTTATACTAAATATGTAATATATTTTGCAACTATCTGCTATAATTTTCAATTAAATCATAGTTTAGGGTTCAATTTTTCCTTGCACCGGTAACTTAAGAGTAGGATTCCGCCACTAAGCATGCAATGTTAAAAAAAGTATTTAACATGACGAAGACGGAATTATTAAATTAAATTGAAATTTATAAATTGCAAAAATCTCTACAGAAATGTCAGGAACATACAAAATTTGTAAAAGTTAGACTAACATATACCGATATAAATAGTACCTACAATAATCATACTAGTAAATTGTTGAAATCGTTAAGTATGTAACAAAGAATACATACACATGATATATATCTGCAAACACACACACACACATATATATATATATATATATATATATATATATATATATATATATATATATATATATATATATATATATATATATATATATATATATATATATATATATATATATATATGAAGACATGAGTGGATGAAGGGGATATGATATAATTTGAAAATGTGTGAGATTTTTTATTCATTTTATTGTTAAATATGTACATAACTATTTGCGTCAAATTGTAGTTAATATAATGAACTACTAATATGAAGTGGAAAAAAGATAGAGCATACGAATTAATATTTATTAAATAAAATATATAGATAACTCCTTTATTAAGCATAAAAATCGGTTTTTACAAAAAATGTTACATAACCCCTTCAACCACTCATGTCTTCATATATAAATATGTTGCTTAAAAAAATATGTTATATATTTATGGTATATCTTTAACTTATTGGCATCGCGGAGCCCGAAGCAATTCTAAACACATTATTTCAGCTTATCCTCGAATGTGGTTAGAGCGCTATATTACACGCTGAGAGTTATCAGCTGTGCACAGTGTCAATCGCGCCTCTGTCGAGACGGCAAGTGCGGCTAAAATTTTAAATTTCGAAATTTTGTTGTTTAACCTTGATCACGGAATGAAGGAGCTCAATGGTGAGTTTGAGGTTTCCTTAATGACCTTACTCTGAGGCTCCTACGTATATTCTAAGGAAAATTTAAAGTATCGAAAATTGTGTTTGTACAAATTATTTGTAGATTCAAACACACGAATATTCATCATATTGTGTGAATAAAGAACAAGAGGGAATTTTTAACATACAATGAAGTGTATGTGATTTATAGCATACTATATGAAATCTTGAATAGCACAGAGTGCTAAACTAACAAAAACACGTTTATTTAAATACAACTACATATTTATATAACCATTAAACATTATGTATTATATTCATTGTTGTAAAATTATATATAAATTTTTCAAAATAATTTGCAAAGAAAAATTTTCAAATCAGTGACATCATCGAAATAAACATTATTCGTATCACGCATTATATACAAATGTCCATTCACGTAGATACATTTTTTTATGTCGAGCAAAGTCGTTTGGGTTCCTCTACTTGTGATAATATATAATACATATTAATAATAAACCTAATATAAATTCTTAAACTTACATATAAGTGTTTATATTCATCAAATTCAAAATCAAATTAAAAAGCAAAACACATACAATAAAACTCGCTTAAGACGGTTTCGCAGGGATCTGACCAAAAGGGAATCGAATGATATCGTAATATATTTAGTATCGTAATAATTTAGTACCCTCCAAACAGGCACAAAGGGTATTAAATCGCTACCTTCCTTCTTATCGCTACGGTAATAACGCATGACAATTTAACATAAATTTTAAAAAGTCTAGTACACATACACACCTCATACTCATACATATATATATTTTTAAATTTTTTTACATACATATTTTTAAGTAGTATCTACATTTTAGGCCTAACATTTTTTAAAAACGCTTAAATTTATTTCGAATCACATCATGCACAGTGCTGATATTAAGGTCTTCGATTCGGTATTAAACGGATTGACGATCGCATAAAGTTTTCTAGTGAATGTTTAAACATATTCACATCTAATGTCGCAGGGACTGACATCAAATGACATTACGCGGAAAATCTTATTAAGCGGATTCTACTGTTTAATAATGCAACTATTCCTAAACGTGATCATAATAAATTAGTGTAGCGTAACTGTAATCTTGTCATTTTTGCTATATCTCTATAGTTAGTGCGGTGTCACGATATATAAAATTTTGGTATAAAGTGGAGAAAGTAACATTATGACTTTCAAACTTTTAAAATCTCTCTGTCTAACCATTGTTTATAAATTAATGATGAATTAATCTCCAACCGTAACATTCAATCGGACAATTGGTAATTGAACCATGATTCTGATGAAAACATGCCTTTTTTAGATACTTTAGTACGATTTTCTTAATGAATATTATATATATTATATATAGTTATATAGCTTAATATTATTATATATTCTCCTCAGGAACTACTGTATGTGAGAAGCCATTGGGGAGGCGTCGTGCCGTCCCCGTGATATACTTGCAAGGCTCACACTACGAAGTCGGCTTTGACGTGGTAAGTTTATTTTCAAATATTATATGTGTTCATATGATATTTGATCAAGTTTAATTTTATACATAATATATCATAATCTAACACTGTTTTCATAAAATTAATAAGAAATTAATTTGTTCTTACAATTAAAAGCTTATAGTATTATGTTTTTGTTTTTAATAGGCAAAAATTGATAACATTTACCAGAATCTAAGCTTTTGCGATTGTCACTAAAATAAAATATTTTATGTACATATGTATATAGCGATTGTAGTACATTACTAATCTAAGTAATGAATCCCTTTGCATACAAATATTATGAATGGATAAAAGAATGGTCATTATAATATTTTTGTTGTTCTTCTCAGTATTAAATTTCAACTGGTGAGATTTTCTTGCAATACTCTAATATTACACACATGTGACATATCAAATATAATAAACTGGCTTTTAAATCGCTGTTTATTCAATACTGGATTCGGGTTCTGGTTCGGGAGAAAATTATTAAAAATACTTAAAAACAAACATAAAAATTTTAATGCATGGAGATTTGAACCTGCTCTCTTTAAAGCATGCAAGCTTTCTGACTACTAAGCCTTGCGTCCTTCATCACAATGCGACGAAATTCCTAAATGCTTTATATAACTTATTGCGTTGTAATTTTATATGTTATTTTTGATGTTATATAGTAATGTTTTATATTAGCAGTATTTATAATCACCGACGGATAAGAGAGTGCCTTGACACTCGCTTTACTCTGCCTACTGTTAAAATATAAATAATTAGATGGCATTGTAAAATTATTTGCATTAATATTGCTTCTTCATTACTTTATAATCAACTGCTTTATTTTCTTGGATCTTCGTCTTTTATTATTAAAAGTTAGTATATTTTGAAATATATTACGCTTATCTATAATTTGTTTTAAGGATGTAGTGGCACAGAGGCACAGTGCCTGACTGTAATGCCTCGAAAGGCGGAAAATGGAGAACGGAGGGCTTACAGTAGGTTTCTAGGATCTTCTATCTATCCTGCTGTATACAGGATACAGCCAGTAAAAAATAATTATATTCTTTTATTATAAATCTGAAAATGAAAATTTGATATCTATAAACATGTCTGTCTTGCCCGCATTGAATACTATACCTTGTGTGTACTCTTTCTATAGACTAGGTTAACACAATTATTTAATTTAACTTTTACTAACATCTTTTAGTTAGCACATTCAACCACGATAAAAGTCGTAGTTAAAAGCTATTATATTATGAAATAATTTGTATAAGACGTATACTCAAAGAATATTAATAAAATGTTTAGCTAGAGGGTACACGCTTCTGTATTTTTCAATTCACTTTGAAAGCATCTCGTATAATGCACATTTTTATAAATATTTGTTTCATATTAGAAAGTAGCTAAATTTAAACAAATCTCGGTCTTGTGGCTGCTTATTTCACTTAAACTTAAGCAATTTAATAAAATATAAAATGTATAAGCGTTGAACGACGGCGTAAACTTCATTTAAATTGTACCAAGTACTTAGAAAAGGATTCTGTAAAATTGCAACTACGGAATAGTATTACAATTTAATATGAACTATGATATAATTAGGTAAATAATACAGCTAACATTATCTAAGCGACGAACAAAGGAACTACTCACGCGCTTTTCACGATCTTAGCTTAAGGCATAACGCCTTTGTACTAATGAAAGTGCATAGGCAATATATAGTGATGCACTTATTGCAATTTCATATTACTTACTTACTTACTTACACAGAAAATTAGAATAAAACGAAAGCTCTATGCTTTGTTGTATCTATTAAATAATTATATAAATATAAAAAATAAGAAGAAGCTGGTAGGAGTTACCAGTTTTCTTAAAAGGTTAACAAGTTTTTTATGATACCTAATATTAAGATGTCCCAATTCAACAATTTAAAGTAAACGCATTATTCTATCCAATATATCGAATCTGAAGGGGCAACTGTTGAGTTTCTTGCCGACTAGTCTCAGCAGAACTTACCTTCTGAACTGGCTGTACCTCCCTTAAGACTGACATACGTTTATTCTATATGTAAATTAACGATTTAAATTGACTAGAGGCCGAGGCTCTCACTTATAATAGAAGATTGCAGGTCCGTCTTACCTATATTAAAAAATAATCTCACAACGCAGTTCTGTATAAATAAAATTTTAATATTACGACAGCAGTTCTTTATAAAATGCATTTCAATATACTTATTCAATTTAAGTACATATACTTAAGCTAGAGTCTAGATGCTCTAAGACGCTTCTGACTAACAAATTATTTGAAAGCACAGAAAAGCTTTCGTAATAACTTCGGAGAAGCTTACATCTAAACATAAGAAACCGTACCTCGAACAGTTCTAAGAAGATTTAATTTCAGCAATATTAGAATATATTCATGATTTTAAAGTGTTAATCCACACTGAGGATACAAAAAACTGAGAATATAAATTTTTTCATTTGTTTTCTTTAAGCAATATTAGAATAATTTTAATATGTTACTTGTGCTTTTTGTGCTAATTAATTAAATGAGTACTTTTTGTGCTAATTAATTAAATGAGTATGCAGTTAAGAAAAACCACAGATATCCTACTATCTGAATGATATAAACTACTGGTTTTCCAGCCAATAGCTGAGACATCACGTGACGAGTGTCTGTACCTAATGCGGCGCTTTTAGTTTTAATTAGTCATTTCTTGTTCTAGTACGACAAGTTATTTTTACATTATTTATTATTAGAATATGAAGTAATAAACAACTTTTTAATTTATAAATAAAAATAATAGACAGCAGAAGGCTGAATCTCCTTTTAGATATGAATATCGTTCTAAATACTGGCTGTCATTATCTTTTAAATAAATGTTTATTATTTTGCGATCTTTCATAAGAATTTACGTTTAAATGTTCTGTTATTATATAGCTTATTGACATTATAGCATTTTTATTCAGTATTAAGTGTTGAGACTTGAGTACAGCTTTGAGATATAAGTTAGCAGATAAGGCTGTCAATTTACAATGGGGGTATATATATATATATATATATATATATATATATATATATATATATATATATATATATATATATATATATATATATATATATATATATATATATATATATATATATATATATATATATATATATATATATATATATATATATATATATATATATATATATATATATATATATATATATATATATATATATATATATATATATATATATATATATATATATATATATATATATATATAGTGTTGAAAACAGAAGTATTTAAAGTTCATTTATAAGAATTGAATTTAATTTACATTTTCTCTTATAAAATATGACTGTGAAAAATGTTAAAATAAGTCCTTTATTTAAAACGCTTATGACGCAAATACGTGGTTAAACTGTAAATGCAATAATAATTTTGAAAGTACCTATAAAAGCGTTTATTTTAATTTTCGTTGGACATTGAAAATTTTATGGACCACATTTTAATAAAGTGTGTTAAAAGCTATTGACATATATGTTTAGTAAATATGGGATATTTTTATTTGTTAAAAAATATAAAAATACCTCTTTAAAGAAACAAAAGTCATAGAGTCTCGACAAAAACATTTTACCCTCACTTTGGTTGAGGCACCATAAATAGGAAATATTTACATTCTAAATTTAAGTAAATAATAATGACATAAATGTTTATGATATTTTGCTATTTATATTAAACATTTATTCCTAGTTGTTCCAAATTCCTTGAAAATCAGCTTACATACCCCAGCACCTATAATGTCTTTTCCGAGTATTTACGAGTATTGAGGACCGTTGTGGCGCAGAGGCACAGAGGCACATGGTCTGCCTGTAAACACAATCGTTTGTGGATTCGATTCCCACTCGGGGAAGATGGATTTTTCTATTTATAAAATGTAAATAAATAAATCAAGTATTTATTCAATATTAATTATATTTAATAATTATTTTTATGTGAAACAAATAAAAAGTATAAATGGTCTATAGAATGTACCAGGAGTCATACATAATTTTAAGATATTTCTCGGTATAGATTAATTTGAAACAAGAATGGAGATGCAGCAAATAGTTTTTTTTATGCTCTTATGAATGATAAATAGTGATATAAGCGTGTAAAAATTTCGACATATCCCGATAAGGATATATAGGTTAAAACAATATTTTTTTTTAATAATTAAATTATGTTCCATAATAAGACCATATGCTATTATACCATTTTGTATCATATACTCTACTATAACAAAATTCAATTATTTCCATCCAAAATTTTTCCATTGATTTACTTACCTGCTCGAAACTAATGATAAACTTCCAACGACAATTGTTTTTAAAAGTTGGCACAATGTAAACATTTTAATGACAACATATAAAATATAAAACTGCAGAAACTATTTATTTCCTATACAAAATATAGATAAAGTCAACATATGCATTTTTATTGAAATATGTTTAAACGACTGTAAAATAACTGTAGATTTTATACATTGTTTGAATTTTATCGGTAATTATGTAATTTAGAATTTTAATTGGCCATATAACACTTTAAACGCAGATGTCAGCAATACATAACGACAATGATAATTATTAATAATTAGCACAAAATACATAACAAAGGGTCGTTTAGATACTTGACGTCTAATCTATGCAAAAAATATACATTAATGTTCAAAATGTATGTGTAATGAAATAAGAACTCTAAAAATATCTTAGTCATATCTATACGAGGTGTGTTCAAAAAGTATCGCGAATTTTGTGTTTTTTCAAAAATTATTTATTTATTCATGAATATCTATTTTGTCCCCTTCAAAGTAATCCCCATGAGATATTATACACTTGTGCCAACGGTTTTTCCAATCTTCGAAGCACTTCAAAAAATCATTTTTTTTTATCTTGTTCAGCTCCTCCTTCGATGCCGTCTTTATCTCGTCAAGTGTAGCATAACGTCGTCCTTTCATGGGCCTCTTCAGTTTAGGGAACAAGAAAAAGTCACAGGGGGCCAGATCTGGGGAATACGGTGGCTGCGGCATCATTAGTGTGTTGTTTTTGGCCAAAAAGTCGCGCACAAGCAACGATGTGTGAGCAGGGGCGTTATCGTGGTGCAAAAGCCAATTTTTGTTCTTCCACAAAACCGGGCGTTTCTGGCGGATTGCTTCGCGCAAATTGCGCATAACTTGCAGGTAATAAACCTTATTGACCGTTCTACCCTGTGGCAAGAACTCATGATGCACCACGCCCCTGCAATCGAAGAAAACTGTCAGCAAAACTTTCACATTCGACCGAACTTGGCGCGCTTTTTTTGGTCTTGGTTCGTGCGGCAGCTTCCATTGAGATGATTGAGCTTTGGTTTCCACGTCATAACCATAAACCCACGATTCGTCACCAGTTATGACCCTCTGGAGCAAATTTGGGTCGTCGCGGACAGAGTCCAACATCTCATTAGCAATGTTCATGCGATGCTGTTTTTGGTCGCAATTGAGCAATTTTGGTACGAATTTCGCGGCGACCCGTCTCATGCCCAAATCATTGATAAAAATCGAATGGCACGAGCCAATCGATATGTCTAGGTCCTCAGCAACTTCTCTAATGGTGATTCGACGATTGGCCAATACCATTTTCTCCACTTCATTAATTTTTTCGTCTGTTGTTGAAGTGCTCGGGCGTCCGGCACGCTCTTCGTCGTTCACATCTTCTCGGCCTTCTGAGAACATTTTGTACCACCGATAAACGTTGCTTCGGTCCAAGGTAGCTTCTCCGTATGCCACAGTCAACATTCGGAATGCATCCGCGCACTTAATTTCGTTTTTCACACAAAATTTGATACACGTTCTTTGATCCATTTTTTTGAATGGGTAAAAATCGAAGACGATCCAAAACACGTGCAAGCAAAGCAGCTGTCAACAATTAAGTGAACATTCAAAATGGCCGAGGTTGTCGGCATAAGTGAGAGACATGAGTACCAACATAACGCCACAAAAAAATTGAAATTCGAATGTATATAGTATATAATATGAATATAATGAACCACGCTCTGCTACCAGAAAATGTATATAGTATATAATAAACTACGCTCTGCTACCAGAAAATGTATATAGTAGTATATAATGAATATAATGAACTGCGTTCTGCTACCAAAAAATATATATTGAATAGTGGGTAGGGGTCAGCAATTGTGGAAGCGTGCTGAAGTGGAGGTTATTTATTAATTATTCACTTTACAGTCGGTTTTAGGATAATAGAAATTGTACAGTACCTTATCTTCATAATTCACAACACAAGCACTGATTGTTCACGTGGAATGCTTCACTTGAGTCTTCTTCACTAGGGGTTACTTGCACTATTATCTTTTGTAGGTTTGTCTTTGTCAGGTTCAATATCAAGAGGGAATACACAAAAGGGAAATCAAATAAGGCTGAGGGAAAATCACACCGCTAATTAATATTAGATTCAGGAAGGACGTGCGCTCGCGTCGGCCGTCTCACGTGCCCCCTTTACTACAACTCGACAACTACTACTGACCGCTCGCGCCGGGAGTTGGCACAAGACTTTGACGACAACCCGCGCGGGGGTCATCGCAGGGGGCGGCACAAATAGGAATAAACATAGCCCCCGCCCTAAACATCTAATGTTTACGAGAAAATGGGAAAACTAACTAATAGGTAGACGAACTAATTTGGTTAAGGCTCTCTTTAGGATACCTGTCGATGTCTTAACATCGACCACACGCACAACGCTATCTTTACCAGGATAAAGTTGGGAAATGCGACCACGTCGCCACTGTAAAGGGGTAAATTATCATCTTTGATGAGGACTAGCTCGCCTACTGTTGGAGGATTCACTGGATCAGTCCACTTCTGCCTAGTCTGCAGAGTGTATAGGTACTCTAACTGCCACCGTGACCAAAAATGTTGAGTTATCTGTTGCACTACTTGAAAACGGGTTAAACGATTAATTTTTACATTGTTAGAGGGATACTCCGGCAAAGCACTAAGAGGTTGGCCAATCAAAAAATGACCAGGCGTCAAAACTTCTAGATCGTTAGGGTCATTAGATAAGGGACATAACGGCCGGGAATTTAATACCGCTTCAATTTTAGCAAAAATTGTAGTTAATTCCTCGAATGTTAAAGGAGTTTCATAAACGACCACCGACTCTGATGATTCCTTCTTTGTCAAGAAAGAGTGAGAGTCGTCTTAGGGAAGACCGCAAGGAAACGCTACGCGCTAACGCGATAAGGATACAGATAGCTCAACGGGTAAGTTTCAGGTTTTATTTATAAATCTCACCATCGTTATCTAAGGGGTAAGCAATCATGGTTTGAGGGGTCTCTTCAACTTTCCAGAATTTCTCGATGAGACAGGTAAGGATATTCCAGTCGTGGGGGGATCTAATTCACCATAATCGGCAGCGACTGGACCGCAAACAATATAACCAAAAATTGTAGATAAAGCAGTAAGGCCGTTAAAGTTAAATATTTTATCTTGTAACAAAAGCGCGCCGAACACGTCAGCACCCAATAGTATATCTATCGGGCCAGGCTTATTATAGGTAGGGTCAGCAAGGGAAAAATCACTATTAGGAAAAAACACAGACTCAGGGAACTCAAACTCAGGATGCGTACCGGCAATCACATCTATAACTATAGCAGAGGTTGACACCTCAGGGAAGGAATTATACAAAGGTTTAAAACACAGGGAAATAGAACCACGGGAAACCACTAAAGGAATATTACCTATGCCACGTACAGGGGCACAGGAGGGGGAGATGGTCAAATTGAGGTAATTAACAACAAGATCGGTTGTAATGAGGCAACCCTGGGCACCGGTATCACATAAGGCACGCGCTTCAATAAAATAGCCACTAACAGTTTTAACGTGTAATTTAACAGTAGGCAATAATATAAGGGAATTGGGTGAGATATTAAGGCAAGGGGAAGGGGGAGTAATACAAGTATCTAGCTATGTGGGTCTATCTTCTCTATTATAGGAATTATCACGATATCTTATATTATTTTCAACCTGTCTAGGTTGGGGCGGCGCATTTTCTCTGGGGGGAGAAGCTCTCTGGGAATGTCGTTGGGGGGAGCGCTGGAGTTGCGAAGGGGAATATTTCTTATGCTGGCCCCCGCCCATATGGGGACCGCGGGTAGAAGAAGGACAGGTACGCGGATAATTGCGTTTATTAAATTTGGAATTATAATTATAATTGCGATTGGATGAGGTAGGATACATTGGGTTACGGGAATCATTAAAACATAGCATAGTGTGATGGGATGAGCGACCGCAGGTTGAACATTTGTAGTCCCGCTTGCACATAAGAATTGAATGTTTGTCCAAACACCTATAACATAACCGGGAATGTTTTACAAATCCCGATCTATCTCTAGGATTCATAGCTCTAAATTCGGGACATTCACGGAGGTAATGGGAAGAGGAAGCACACAGGTAACATTTTTTACTATTATTATTACAGGTAACATTTTTTGTCTATTATTTAATATAGGGGAGGGAGGAGCCGCAAAGTAAGTATGTTTAGGTACAGTACTTTTAAATTTCGTCAGGTTAGAATCTACAAGGGAGGTGTTGCCAACGTTGTCATGGTGACGACATTCGTCTTCCAAAAAGGTAATAAGATTTTTAAAGGTAGGTAATTCATCAGCGTCACCGCCATAACAACGCTCAAAACGGGATTTCAAATCAGAGGGAAGCTTAGTCAAACATATATGTACTAACATATAAGACCATGAGGAGACGGGTAACTCTAAACGTTCTAAACAGCGATAGGCAGTTAACAAGGGGTTCAAAAAGGCCGCCCGCAAACCTGTAAATTTATTCGAAATCTCCGGCAGGGCAAGTATCTGGGTTATGTAGGTATCAGCAAGAACCCGTGTATTGTGATATCGCTGTTTCAGCAACTCACGAGCAACTTCATAGTTGCCTTCTTCAATTTTTAAATGTAGCAACAACCGCTTAGGTTCATCTGCCAAGGATCCAACCAAGTACTGTAATTTCATTGTGGGGGTCAAATGGTGTTGGGAATCTACTACACTGTCAAACTGGTCAATAAAACTTATCCAGGAATCAGGACGTCCATCAAACTTAGGGATAGGTAAATCAGGTAATCTATTATAAGGAGTTCGCTCAGTAATATTTCTACTATTCATTCTTACGGGTGTACTGGCCATGACAGGATCAACTACGGGAGCAGGTGGGCACAACTCTAACTGACGCACCCGGAGGTCGTCTATTTTCTTATTTACTAAACGCACTTCTTTTTTTACATAACTAATTTCTTGGTAATCGATAGCCGGGTCTAACCCACCCAGGAGCACTGAGGACGCGTTTACAAATAAATTACAATGAGAATCAGAATCAGAATAATCTAGGTATTTCAGAAGTGCCAAGAAGTTCCGAGGTATCGGCAATCCAATCGGAAACAAAGCGTACCACACCTATATTTTTTCTATATTCTGCGCTTTCCGTATATAAGGAACATTTTACTGTTTCATCATGAGTAGCCATTGTAAATTATCAAGTAAACCAATAACTGAACTAAAATATTAAAAATTAATAAACGCGTGATAAACAATGAACCCACTACCAACGGGCGAGATCAGAAATCAAGTAAACAAATAACTCAACTAAAATATTAAAAAAAAAATAATAAACTCGTAATAAACAATGAACCCACTACCAACGGGCGAAATCAGAAATCAAGTAAACAAATAACTCAACTAAAATATTAAAAAAATAATAAACTCGTAATAAACAATGAATCCACAACAGCTGGCGAGATAAGAAACCAGTTACGGTCAAGTTCAGGGACGCGTCGCATCTACATATATCGCAATACAACAAAATAATATGATATACAATATGACTACAATTAAGGCTTAAGCTTCATTTAAATAAAAATAAAAAAAAAAGGGTGACAATAAAAGTGTAGGGATAATATTTTAAAGTAAGTTAGTTTTTTAAGGAAATTATATTAAAATATTTTAACTAACTTCAATTATAATTTAAAACGGGATAGGTAATAACGTATAGGCGTAATATTATAAAATATATGTAACCATATTATGTGTATTTATTATATTTTATATTTAATATATAAAATTATATTCAATATTTATTTATATATTTTACACATTATACATTCACCCTACACAATTATATATTCAATATTATATGTATAAAAATTTCATATAACATTATTTTTTAAACAACTCAATGCGAACACGTTTTAAAAGGTTAGGAAATCAAATTATATTGTAATTATGCGTTAGGTACCAAATTAAGAGCCAAAATACCAAAACGGGAGAATAACACTGTAATCAAAGGGACTCAGGGGCATGAAACTACGCTATAATCAGGGGGACTCAGAGGGATTAAACCACGCTATAATTAAGGGGGCCCAGAGGGATGAAAACTACGCTATAATTAAGGGGGCCCAGAGGGATGAAAACTACGCTTTAATCAGGGGGACTCAGAGGGATTAAACCACGCTATAATTAAGGGGGCCCAGAGGGATGAAAACCACGCTCTGCTACCAGAAAATGTATATAGTATATAATATGAATATAATGAACCACGCTCTGCTACCAGAAAATGTATATAGTATATAATAAACTACGCTCTGCTACCAGAAAATGTATATAGTAGTATATAATGAATATAATGAACTGCGTTCTGCTACCAAAAAATATATATTGAATAGTGGGTAGGGGTCAGCAATTGTGGAAGCGTGCTGAAGTGGAGGTTATTTATTAATTATTCACTTTACAGTCGGTTTTAGGATAATAGAAATTGTACAGTACCTTATCTTCATAATTCACAACACAAGCACTGATTGTTCACGTGGAATGCTTCACTTGAGTCTTCTTCACTAGGGGTTACTTGCACTATTATCTTTTGTAGGTTTGTCTTTGTCAGGTTCAATATCAAGAGGGAATACACAAAAGGGAAATCAAATAAGGCTGAGGGAAAATCACACCGCTAATTAATATTAGATTCAGGAAGGACGTGCGCTCGCGTCGGCCGTCTCACGTGCCCCCTTTACTACAACTCGATAACTACTACTGACCGCTCGCGCCGGGAGTTGGCACAAGACTTTGACGACAACCCGCGCGGGGGTCATCGCAGGGGGCGGCACAAATAGGAATAAACATCGAATATACGTAACCCGCGAAAATTCAAAATTCGCGATACTTTTTGAACACACCTCGTACACTGTACGTTTAGAATATATATATATATATATATATATATATATATATATATATATATATATATATATATATATATATATATATATATATATATATATATATATATATATATATATATATATATATATATATATATATATATATATATATATATATATATATATATATATATATATATATATATATATATATATATATATATATATATATATATATATATATATATATATATATATTTATATATATATATATATATATATATATATATATATATATATATATATATATATATATATATATATATATATATATATATATATATATATATATATATATATATATATATATATATATATATATATATATATATATATATATATATATATATATATATATATATATATATATATATATATTGTTATTAAAAATCCCAAACTACGTACATGTCATCGAATTTACCAAAAAAATGAGTTATTGAATATCGTACATTTTTGATTTATTGAAATTGGGCAATATTTGTACCGGCGTTAATTGCCACACCTGCAAATACAATTAAATATATTTTATAACTTCCGTATTAGTATAGTATAGTTACTATAGTATTTACGGAAGCTATAAACGACGAAAATATAGCTTATAGCTTATAATTACATTGTTGCAGGGCCGAAATTTTGCGAGCATCATCAAAAGCTTTTTATCATCGTACGCAAACCTTCGTGACTTCGAAAAGGAATACAAGACTGAAGTGGGCAGAAATGCATATGAGAAAACCCTCTCGAATATGAAAGAGAGATTTCCTTTCTATGTAAAAGAAATGCAGGGTGTTGCTGACGGCGCAGAGGTTCCATTTTATAAGGTATTTTCTCTTTTTCTCTCTTATTTGATTATTTTTGACTTAAATTCATATAAAATATTTAGACTCTATGGAGGAAATTCAATTAAAATGTATGATTTAATAACGTGCTTCAAAATTATCTATAGTATGTCGCTATATTTCTCATGAAGATAACACAAGAGAATTTTTAACAAATTAATATGTCAAAGTGTTTTTAACAAGTATGTACTATACATACTTGTTGAAAACACTTTGACATATGAATAATCAGGATAATAAGCTATGATAAAATATAGTATTTGATCATTAGTACTGGAACGAGTAGACTACCAGGGACCGCGGACTTGACCTGCAAAGTGTTCGAAACTTCGGGTTTACAAATAAATATATATTGCATATGATATATAATATGTATACGTAATATATACGAATAATCTATACAACGTTGTATACATTTACTTACAGCTTTTCCTTTTGCAAATGGACGATATAATTGGAACTATTAACGATAACCATATCCCACGTAACGACACTGGCGGCTGCAGCTCTTTGGCTGTCAAAACTGGGAATGGCGTAAGTATTTATTGATATTTTATCTATATTTCAATAAAACTTACAACAAGTAGATATTTTAACAACTTTTAAAGCTCATGTTGACAGATTATTTGATTTAAAATTGTCTCAGAAGACAATTTGTTACAAATTAAAAATATTACTAAGTAGAACTCTTTTTCGTGCTTCTTCAATGGTTTTATCATTTACTACTAATCTATAAATAGTACGTATTTATTTTTTTAAATGAAGTTCATTAGACTATATTATATTTGTTTATTCTTATCAATAAACTTACAAGAAATGTCGAGTTCAAATTCATTTTAAGGTTCGGTGCTTTTTTTAGTTACAGTTTTTTGATAAAATGTAAATGTAAAATTATCCTGTTGTATTATTGTATCCTTTTGTTATATAAATAAAATGTTTATTTACAACGATATATAAAAAAAATATATTAAGTATATTTTTTTTATATATCGTTGTTAAAAATATAAGCGTCAAATTTTCTCCCACAAATCTTACAAAACGCGCAATGTTATGTTTTCTCTAAGTAATTTTAGCTATCCTTAGTGTGAATTAACTTTTTAGCAATCATAAAAATATATAACAACTAGAATATATTTAAAAATAATTTAGTTGTAATTGAATTTCTTCAATGCAGATAATTAATGCCCCACGTCGACCGTAACAGTGTACCTACCTGCATAACAACTGTAGGAATAACAACATCGTAATTGTCTACTTAAATTGAAGTAATCAAATATTTATATAAAAATCAAATTGGATATCTTAACAAAAGTTACTAAGAATACTTAAATTAATATAGAATGTTTCAACAAAAAGTTCATAATATCTATATTGGTGTAAAATTTTTGGTATATCGTTTTTGCTTATCTAGTAACTTTGGCATGAATTATAATAAACCTTAATCAATTAATCTATTTCAGGCTGTTTTAGGTCACACTGAAGATGCTTTTAGCGAGACGCTGAATCATTTCTACATAATGTCAGCTCATATCATACCAACCGATGAAGACAAGAAACATGGGGTTAGTGAAATTAAATGTTAAAATATTAGCATATTCTCTGATTAAATTAATAATAAACGGACTCCTTTAAGGCTAGGAAGACTATTTTTACTGTAAACTATAATTTAAAGAAATGCTTTTAATAGATACAAACATATATTTTTTTAAAGAGACAGATACTAAAATCGTCTATTTGTCATATATTATTTTAAGAGGACCGTCGTGGCGCAGAGGCATCGTGTCTATCTGTAAACGCGACAGTTTTTAGGTTCAATTCCCACTCGGAAAAGAAGGATTTCTCTATTTCCATTTTCCTCGCTCTGGAGACAAGGCAAAGCGCGACGTTGAGTTCCGCCACTCACCACACATTGTCTCGAAAAAGGCGGAAAGTATTGACGGAAAGCAAGGACTAACTAACGGAGTGTCTTAACACTTGGTTCTTATGGTTCCTGCAGTCCCCTCTGCCTACCCTGCCAAGTGCAAGATAAAGCGTGAAGCGTTTCAATTGCGCACACTTACAAAACAAGAATTTTGACCAAGGGTGCAACCCTTTTGGTACCGTTTTAAAGATCTCCAAAAGATGCATTAGTGAGAGATATACCCGATATTCGAAATAAATAATACATGCTAGCCAGTCAATTAAAAAGTGTTAGGCTGATGAAACGAAGCGCGTGAAGTAAATAATATGTGAAATGTTTAACCTATTCTTTTATTTCTATCCAATCTGTGTAAAGTTTTGTTTTAGGTACATGTTGACTCAGTTAAAAAAAACTTTTATAGATTAAGATAATTTTTGTTCACACTTCGTACTTAATACCTAGACATATGTGAAATTAAAAATAATAACAAAAATGTTAAGAATTCATATTTTAGTTTTAATTTATTGTATTATAAGACACATTATAGGATAAGGATTCTAGATTCAACATTGTCATTTCTTATTAAATTTTTATTTTATTTTCAAAGTAACATTTACACCCTGTCACAGGCTATTGAAGAGCGTTTCGCATCTTTGTGCTACGCTGGTCATTTACCTGGATACACTATGGGTTACAATGAAAACGGCTTAGTATTTTCTATCAACACACTAAGCCCTCTGGAACTGAAGCCTGGAAATACTCGTAAGTACATTGTAACTCATAAAATATCAATCCCAATTGAATTCTATACTTTGAAATGAATTTAAATAAAGTAAATTTATATAATGAAATACTTATCTAAATATTAATAATCTTAATTGCCCTACTTGGTCAGATTGCGGTTAGATATGTTGTATCTATACCATCTAGCTATTAAAAGCAATTTGAATAAAAAAAAATAATTATTAAAAATATTGTAACAATAGTATTAAAGCTGAATAAATAAATTCCAGCACGAACTTTCATTACGCGAGCTCTGTTGGCTTCGAAGAGCTACGCAGACGCCGAGAGGATCCTTCGGGATGAAGGCCTTGGTATCGCCAACGGCTTTTCTCTCAATATGATATGGACTAACAAAGATGGAGAAAGTAAGATATATAATGCGGAGGTGGCACCTGACCTTAAAGCCGATAGGTCCATCATTAATATTCACAATTATGTAGATGAACCTTTGATACACACTAACATGTAAGTTAGGCATAAAATGAATTTCAATATACGTTATCTTTTGTATAAACTAATATATATATTTAAAAGCCTAATATATATTTAAAAAAAAAGTAAAGTTTTTATTACATTTAATTTTTTAATAATATTCGTTTATATGTCCACAGATACCAAAGAATTTCTGTAAAGGAAGTTATTGGACCAATAATCGACAGCAGTACCTGTCGACTTAAGATCATCCATGGTCATCCTTCACCACAAAGCCAGAAAGACGTGAAGGATATTCTGTCAGACACTAGTGGAATTGAGTTCCAAATCTTTCAAGAGAAAGAGGAATCTATTATTAAAACTATTGCCGCCGGTAATTATCTCTAATAAATAAATCTATCTTACTAGTTCCTTCCAAATCACTTGGCACCAGATGATCCGTACACTTGTTTGCCTTTTCTTTCCCATAATTAAGACATATATAAAAATTATGAAATTACTCAAATTATTAAATATTTTGAGGACCGTCGTGGCGCAGAGGCGAAACGTCTGCCTTTAACGGGACGGTTTCTGGGTTCGATCCTCAGTCGGAGAAGATGAATTTTTCTAATTCCATTTTCTTCGCTCTGGCAAACTAGGCAAAGCGCGGCGTTAAGTTCCGCCACTCAACACACAATGCCTCGAAAAAGGCGGAAAGCGGGGACGGAGATAGCAGGGACTAAGCAACGGAGTGTCTTAACACTAGGTTCCCACGATATCTGCAGTTCTCTCTGCCTACCCTGCCATGTGCGGGATAAAGCGTGAAGCTAAAAAAAATAAATAAATATTTTGAAATGCTACGCTGTATTTGCATACAATTTTATTAAACTGCGCCTCCTTTTCCAAATACCTAATGTAAATAAAATAAAAACTTAATTGAACAATTTTAGATACTTAGGTAAGCTTAATAAAAAAAAGGCAGTCACGATTCATTTAGAAATGATAAGTCAATTCAAGGAAGGTCAATCATGAAATGTGTAAATGTTGATATATTGACTAGATCATTTCATATTTTATTAGGCATAAACTGTAATAATCGATCGATTTATATCTACAACAATTTATAATAAATGTTTACAATATGTTATAAAACACAACTATGTTATATATGTGTACGCTACATAGTTGACTCTTTTACAATATATTTATCATATGGACTATATGTAAATCAGGTCACATTTAATAGCTACGTTGAACTAAATTACACTATATCTAAACTTATGTTATGTTGAACGCGCGAATATTAGATTATTAGTTTAAATTATTATTTTGTTGTATTAAAAAGTTCATTTATCGAAGAATATTGGAGGATAAAAAGAGAAATAGAAGAAAGGTAAGGAGTTTGATCGGAATTGACCTTCTATAACAGTGTTGATATTGGAAGAGGGTCACGCATGTAGAGGAGGTTCTGAGTACCGGAGGTTATATATGAAGTGGTTAATTACAGTGGACGAAGCGAAAGAGGTAGCGATGGTATCTGGTTGCCCCGATAGGGATAAACCGTGAAGCAATATATGTATACAATCAAACATTTCTTAACCACTTCTAGTAAGCTTAAGGAATACATAGAAATATTATTTTCGTTTTAGGCCTTGCATCTTGTTTTTACTTAAATATCAGCCATGTTATTAAATAAATATTGAATATAATTTGTAGTATGTATAAAAATAACGTATATGTTCTAGATATTCGCTGTTTTAGATATCTTTTTTAAAATTATTAAATATTTCAGGACTCTTCGAATTGGACAAGATGACATGGAGTATCTTCATCAACCAGCCAAATATTTCTGAACCAGTGGCCATTTTACCAATACGATTCTCCATGTTGAAAGCAAATTAATAATTCTTAATACGCTACTGAATAAAATCTAGTGGCCTTAAAAATATTTGAAAAATTTACTCTAATTTATATTACTTAGGCTTAGTTTTGAAATAGTTGCTAGTTTGTGATGAACAAAAAACCTATAAGTTTATCGTTTGTGTGACAGTAATTAGCATTATCACGATTGTTTATATTGCACCGTAGTCACGATTACAAGATAAAAATCACGTTCTTTGGTTACTTACTTGATCATAGCCGCAAGAAGGCAAATATTGTAGAAATAAATAAATATTATATAATGTCTAATATATACATATACAACAATAACTGTGGTAGCTAGAATTTGTTAAATAAAAACGATACAAGACAATAAGTAACTGTTATCTACATGAATTGTATTGGTATTTGAAAATGCTACATACTTTGAAACTATTATATCGAGTAATTTAGAGTTCTTTATCAAGTCGTGTTAGAGTAACATTTAAATCGAATAAAAAAGCATATTATGAGAAATAATAGGTACATAGCGCGTCTGTGACTAGGTACCTATATATAGTAATTACTAAATATTGAGTTTGTGTGGTGTAATATAAAATAAAATAATTAATTAATTTTAAGAGTTTTTTATTACAATAGAATCTGTCATTCCATATTTTATGCTTAAAACATTATCATTATATCATCTAGTAGATAAACACGGCAATTTAAATATTTTTTTTTTCTAATATAAAAGGTATACATAGCTATACTTACTCATGGGTTATGAGGACTTTCCCGCTCTAGAAAATATTTAAACAATAAGCATCTTAAAACTAGAGTCTGCAAAAAACTTAAGGCTTTGTAGGACCTTCATTGTATATATATATATATATATATATATATATATATATATATATATATATATATATATATATATATATATATATATATATATATATATATATATATATATATATATATATATATATATATATATATATATATATATATATATATATATATATATATATATATATATATATATATATATCTATATATATATATATATATATATATATATATATATATATATATATATATATATATATATATATATATATATATATATATATATATATATATATATATATATATATATATATATATATATATATATATATATATATATATATATATATATATATATATATATATATATATATATATATATATATATATATATATATATAATATATATATATATATATATATATATATATATATATATATATATATATATATATATATATATATATATATATATATATATATATATATATATATATATATATATATATATTACGAACTAATATTTTCGTATTTGGTCTCACCGTAGGTGCCAATGAATCTCATCTCGATAGCATTGTCTGTATTAAAGACAACTTGTGGGTTCCATTCCCGCTCATCGAAAATGAATTATATTCAATTTCTTAGTTCTGGCAACGAAGTAAGAACGCGGCGTTATGTTTCGCTTCTCAATACGCAATGTGTTAAGGCAGAAAGTAGGGAACTGAATGCTTAAAACACGAAAGTACTAAACATTTAATGTCTAGTTTCTCTTCCTACATACCTTCCTACACACCATATACAACCTGAGGAATGAAAAATCTTTGAAATATAGTATTTAATAAAAGTCTTAGTTTATTTAAAACTTTCTAACCTAACATCTTTAATACAATGTATTTCATTTACAAGCATTTGAAGTCAATAAAACACTATGCAATGATCAGTCAAGCCAACTTCATTAAATTCCTTTATATATCTTTAATGTGTTAAATTAAAAATTTTTTAAAATATCCAATGATATGCAAATGCATTAATATTTAAATAGCAGACATGAAATTTCAAAATTTCAATTTAAATTTACTTTCAACATTTTGTTACAGACATATACTAGAAGTTCTAAAACGAAATACATTAATATCAATGTTAAATTCTCTACAAACTTTAATTTTATGTATATTAACTCAATTACAAAGTTTAACAACCTTTTTAACATTTGATTATTTAATCAATAACCTTGCAAAATAACAACCTGTTGGTACCACAACAAGCTTGCCAAAAAAATAAAACAAGGTTTGGGTAGGTCAGTAATTTGTTATATTTTTTTTACCTGTCATTCAAGAATAATTTATTATTTTGCGATAGATAGACGCAATATATTAAACAATTAAATATTTTATTTCATATATCCAAGGTCACTCTTGATTGATAAGATTAGAAAAAATACGAAATAAAGTTTATATATGAAATGTGTTTTAAAATGATATGACATACCTGATTAGACATAAATAAGTAAATTTACATATTACATTATAAAATATTAGGTCATGTAGCACTAGTAAATTACAAGGCTGGTGTAATTAACAAAACAACTAGTGACAAAGCAACCTCCATTTAGTACAAAGTGGATATTACATAATGTGCAATAAAACTTTACAAAAGTTTAATAATTACTTCCTTATTGTTAATTTATAAGAATATTTGTTTAATTTACAGGACAATAAACATGTATAGATGAAAAAATGTTATAAACATAATTTACTTTAAACAATGATAAAAGTAGAGAATGGAGTGTCATAGCAATTTTTTACACCTGTTTATCTATAAATATAGCTATAGTGTACACAAAAGTTTAATAATAATCATAAAAATTATGATATCATATTCATAAATCTCGTTTTATTTTTGCATGGGCAGAATTAACTGACTATTTATGATTAGACTTCTTCCTCTCCGGCAGCCTTAATGCATCCTAACAATGTCATAAGAATATAAATAAATAAGGATTTAAATAAAATCATATAAAATTTTGATAACATATATTATTTAAAATATATATTACAATTTTAGGTAAGCTAAACCAAAGCTTAAATGTTTAAGTAACAATGATATATACCATTATCAAATAAGACAGTTTCAAGAAGCCTAGAGGTGTATGAGATTTATTTTTACAGAGATTTCAATTATAAAGATTTCAAATATAACACTATATTAATCAAAATTAATTATCATAAGTAATTACTATTACTACTATTTATTTGCTATTTTACATAGTCAATTGTGTTAAATTTAATCATTACCTTTTAAATATAGGACATATATTTTACTCACTTGTTACAAAACTGAACACATCTATATAAACATAATTTTTAATGCCTCTTTGATCATAACATTATTATTTCTTCATTTTTCAATTTTCAGCTTTTTTTATTGTTTTTAGTATGTCTAAAATGTTTAAAAATACGTAGTATATGTTAATTTTTAATATTATACTAAAAGGTTAAGTAAATCTTTTTTGAATTAACATACATATATTAAAGCTAGAAGTAAAGTAAGGAAAAGATGCTAACTTCTCATTTTCCATTTCTCCATGATATACTGTAATAGAAATTTATGAATATCATTATTTAAATAACAGTATGCTATTTTGTAATAGTGTGTTATTATTATAATCATCCTAGATAAGAATAAATTATTGAAAACTTAATCAATAGTTAGTGTAAAATCAATAATTATTCCTGATAAATATGTGTATATAAAATAATGTGGAGAACTATGGTAAGTTTATACAACTGAAACTAGTACACTGCCTCTTGCGGGTTACAAAGTATATATATCATTATTTTTAGAGTCACTTTAATCCTACTCATAGTACAAACCCCAAAGGGAACCAGAGGAATATATACATTATAAGCAAAAACTAAATCTGTGCAAAATGATATGAAAATAGTATAATAATACTTACTTTTTAACAAGTTAGCCACAGCCACATCCTCCACCCATTGGAGGAGGTGATGGACCAGAGCTGGAAGGTCCAAAACCACCAAATTTTCTAGAAGGCGGTTTTGGAGGGCTGTAAAGTAAGAGAAGGATAAATAATTAAACAATTCAGTTTGGCTAATAAAAATTATGGTAACAATAATTTCAATGAAACCAACTTACCCACTACCTGGTGGACGGAAATCTCTCACATATTTGTCCCCATGTTTATTAAAGTTAGGGTTGATGAGGGTCTGAAATCTACAAAATGTTATTATAGTACTTATGATTACAGTTTTAAAATTTGTCTTAATTATTTCAAAATAGATTTAATAAAATCTGTTGATTAAATATACTGTATAAATTATCATTTAACACAAACTTACAGTAAGTAAATAAAGTTGACAATGCCCCAAAACCACCCAAAAATACTGAAGGGATTCCTCTCCACAACAGTGCCATCTAGAAAAACAGATTGTTATTATATACGTTGATTAATAACATAATAGTAACAAAAACAAGGCCAATTACTTTGCATTATAACATCAACTTTAATAAAAAATTTAGCTCATACATGATAACAAGTTTAAGTCGATAACATCATCCTGAAAAACCCACACAATAAATGACGTGGCCTTTACATTACAAAAAACTATAACTTACCTCCTTTTACATACACCATCTTCTTATTCTCGCTTTTTGTCAATCTGCGTCTATCTGTTTCAATCTTAAATTACGTGTTTCTAAATAAGTTAAAAACTGTAAAACAAATTTAGAAGCAAAGTACAACTTTGTTGACTGTTGGAAATGGAGAAAAAAATAATGGTAAATGCTGACTTTGACAACGACATTCCAACAATAAGTTTGCCTTTGCAATAAATTTATTTAGGAGATTAAAAACTTTATAATTAAATTTGAACGATAATAATTAATTAAGATTGACGAACATATTTTTGAATATATTTATATTAAATTGCTTGTGATAAATTTCTTTTTTATAAAGTGGGGATATAATATATCATTAGCCAATACCTGTCTGTTACAGATAATAAAAACAATGACTAACGCGGGTTAGATGCACTTCTTTTCGTGGCTTATATAGCGATTTTGGCATACTCTGCCGAAATCTTCATACTGCCGAAATCTGCCGAACTGCCGAAATCTCTATATAAGGCCTGCCGCGAACTCTGCAGGTATATCGATTGGTATTGGCGACGGAGGAGACTTGATGTTGTCGCTATCTTCTCGCCGCCAAGGTATCAAACCAGGTCTGATCGTGCAACTTGCAACCGTCAATTAGAACTTTGCGCCATTTGTTATGGTTCCTGGCAACTTCTTCCCAGTTCATATGGTTAATGCTGAAGGCGTTCATATCACGTTTCACGCAATCTCTAAATCGTAACATGGTCCACCCTACTTTACGTTTTATATTTGCTACAGCACCACGCAGAACACGTATTGGGGCATGCGTGTTGGTTCCATTTGATGCACGTGTTCTAGCCAAAATAGCCGTCTTTGTTTAAGTAACGCTGTCAAACTAGACAGTTTAGATATTTCTAGAATGCGTTCATTTGTTATTCTGTCTTTCCAAGATATTCCAAGTATGTAACGAAGATTACGTATATGAAAAGCGTATAGTCTACTTTCCTGCCTAGTGTACGTCGGCCAGGTTTCTGCTTCATACGACAATATACTCAAGACGCATGCTTGGTACATTATCATCCTGGTCGTTGTCAGCTAATCGCAGTCCACTGCTGGACATAGGCCTCCCTTAGTTTGCGCCACACATCCCGGTCCTCCGCAACCCTCATCCAGCCTGCTCTGGCAACCCTGCGTATGTCGTTGGTCCAGCGGGCCGGAGGGCGTCCCACACTACGTCTGCCAAGACGCGGTCTCCACTGCAGGACTCGTCTGCTCCAACGGCCATCGGTTCTGCGGCAGACGTAGCCGGCCTATTGCCACTTTAGCTTGCTAATTTTTGAGCTATGTCGGTTACTCATTTCTGATTTTATTCTTGAGAGAAACCCCGAGCATAGCTCGCTCCCTAGCACGCTGAGCGACTTTAAATCTGTGGACCAGCCCCTTTGTCAGTGTCCACGTCTCGGCAGCGTATGTCATCACCGGTAGGACGCATTGCTCGAAGACCTTGGTCTTCAGGCTTTGCGGAATTGTCGACGTGCGACGCTTGCCAAATGCCGCCCAACCCAACTGAATCCTCCTATCCGCTTCCCTCTCAAAGTTGTGTCGGCCAAGTTGTGTTGTCTGGCCTAGGTAGATGTAGTCCTGTACAACTTCGAGAAGAACGCTGTCAACCTGTACTGGTTTCGGCATGACATTTCTGTTGAACATAACTTTTGTTTTGTCCAAGTTCATACCAAGACCCACACGTCGGGAGGACTCATTTAGGTCGTTCACCATTCGGTTCAGCTCTTCCAGCGTCTCTGCAAACATGACTATATCGTCGGCAAAACGAAGATGAGAGATATACTCTCCATTGACGTTGACGCCTCGTCCAATCCAGTCCAGGGTGTTAAAGACATCCTCCATCGCGTTGGTACGTGTAAATCGCGTTGGTACGGGTAAATGTTTGTTTTGCCAAACTCTCGTTCTTAGCTGCCCGAACATACTCGCCGCTTTGCCAATACGTATATCTATCTCCGCATCCAGCGACATATCTTTTGACACTGTGGAACCTAGATACTTAAACTACAGCAAGTGCCTCATCATCCAACTTGACTGACAGTGGTTCCATACTACCTTGTGCCATCACAACAGTTTTTCTCGTATTTACAGACACCGTGTGCAAGCCCGATGAAATCTGTCCATTATGGTTTGCAACTCGAGAGCGGAGTTAGATACAAAAGCTGCATCATCGGCAAATAACAAGCTGTCTATAAAAACGGTCTCACGATTCCGTTTGATTTGGAGAAGTTGAGTTATGCTGTTTAGCTTTCCATCAGCCCTGGTGTGTAAATAAATACCCTATTGGTCGTTGCCAAAAGCTTCTTTTAATAGAACTGAGAAAAATATACAAAACAAGGTAGGTGCCAACACATAGGCCTGACACACACCTCCACGCATCTCAAACGGCTCAGATGAATTGTTCAAGTCTTGTTCAAGTCAACGAAGGCTAAAACAGAGATATGTTCTGCTCTATACATTTCTCTTGCAGTTACCGAAGGGTAAACAACTATATCTACTGTAGAACGCTGGGCACGAAAACCACACTGTGATTCTGGATATACACGATCAGCAAGCTTTTAGATTCGACTCAAGACCACATGGCCAAAAAGCTTGCCTACTATACTAAGTAATGATATCCCACGGTAAGAGTTACAGTCACCGCGGTCGCCTTTGCCTTTACATAAAGTTATTATATTGATATAAAGTTATTATATTGGCGTCGCGAATAGCTGTCGGTACATAGCCTACTTCCCAGCAATTACGCAGCAGATTATACAGAAGAGGTGCATTTACATTCAACTACTTCGGAAGCCATCGCTGCCGGGGCTTTTTCCATGTTTCAGCTGGTTGATAGCTTTATATAATTCCTATGTGCTTGGTATATCGTCTAATTCATCCCAGGTGGGAAATATTGGCATGTTTTGCACAACCTGTTCGTTAATATCAACTGGTTGCGAATATAAACTAATATAGTGTTCCACCCATCTTGACATTTGTCTCTGACTATTTGTTATGTAGTTCCGTCTGCTTCTTTAAGTGGTGCTGCCTTTTTAGTGACGGGCCCTAGTATTATTTTAATTCCTGCGTAAACTCCGCCAAAGTCACCCACATCTGCGCAATGCTCTTGCAGATGTTACTCCAGTATAAGTTTACAAAATGCCGAGTGCTACGTTGCAAGTCTGCCTTAGCGATACTAAGCTCTTTGTGCGATTTTGGACAGGGATTTTTACGGTTATTTAGGGCAGCCTTACGCTTGGAATCCAGCGACGGTTGGAGTTGCTTGAGGTTGTCAGCAAACCAGTCTTATGATTTTGCTTCACAGGCTGTTTTACTTAGGGGATATATGATTTTATCCCATTCCTCGTCAATGGATATTGCAGCTTCCCATGAATTGATTTCGTAGCGTGTCATCGTCTCAAACTTTTGGATCATCTCAGAATTTCTGGTGTTATGAAGAGCAATCTGAGTGATCTGTGTCGCAATCGGCGCTGTGAAAGGTACGTGTGTGAATAATCTCACTTAAGTTTCTCTTTTTAGTTAATATAAGGGTCAAGTTGATGCCAATTTCCAGCGCGACGATGTGACCACTGAACAAGACATTTTACTTGAAGGGTTTCCCTTGAAATATGTATTAGTAACGCAAAGCGATTTTCTTGAAGAAAATTCAAGCAAGCGTTGGCCGTTTGCATTAATCTTGCTAATACCATGAGCACTAATGCATTCAGATCACGCACTGTTACTTTGGTCAACACGAGCATTAAAGTCGCCCAAAATGTAAAGGTGGTCACTAGTTTTTACTTTTTGCGTCACAGAATCAAGTTGGTCATGGAATTGCGTCTTGGCTTTATCTGTTGCCATCTATGTTGGAGCATATGCGGAGATAATTGTGGCGTGACCACTCCTAATTTTCAGTCGCATTATAATAATGCGTTCTGATACACCGTATGAAGTTTCTACTGCTGGCAAGAGATCATTTTTTACTGTAAAGCCAAAGCCATGCTCGCGAACGGCATCAGTGCTTTACCCTTTCCAGAAGAACGTGTAATTTGTTTCCTGGGTGAATCCCTTTTCTAATGGGTTATTCTACTCTGCCGACTCCCACATGGCGAACATATAATATGTATAATAATAAATTATGGCGACTGATTCTAAATGTAACTATTATGGGTATAATGTCACTTGGAGAGAATTATTATCACTTTGAAAACAGCTCCAAAGATGAGATGAGATGATGATGAGATGTTAATTTTACACAAAATTGAAGAAACATTTTTGCTAGTGTATTGTGGTGCCTTGTTGACAATTTGACGAGATACAATAAATAAACATTATGTATTAGATGAAAAATAATATTATAAGTTTTTGCTCCATAGTCCAGTCTCATAGCCCTTAAGCTAATTTAAGATAAATAAATATAGATTTACATTTTTTAATGAAATAAAAATAAAAACATATTAAAATGCAACTTACAACAACAATTACTTACGTGCTCTGCGTAATATTAACTAGTTTTTTTTAATGATTATATTTCAATTATTCAATATTTTTTGAAAATAAAAAAAATGTAGACATTGAAAAAATAACGAATGTCGTTTCTATTCAATATCTTCTAAATGTATATTTTTAAATATTGGCAACGATTTATATCATATTGACATATCATCATTATAACTTAGTACATTGTACAAGCATCCAATCGTATAAATAAAAACTATTCTTTATATTTACAAACAGTTGTTGGAATGGTTACCTGTGTTGAAAATAGAATTATATATGAGCGAATTGACTTACGAATTAACATTTGTATTCTGTTAAATTTTGCGGCAAATTTCAAAACCATTTTGAGTATATAGTATATACGTTTACTATATAAGTATATTATAAGGAAATTATTTTATAATATATGATGCCATTACATGGAATAAAATTAGTCACATTTGATGCTACGAATACGTTTTTAAAGTTTCGTGTTCCTCCATGGGAGTATTATGCAACAATTGCTAGTAATTATGGCTTTAAAGGTAATGGTAATGATATAAAACCCAGAATATTACAAGGCTACAAAGAGATGAACAAATTGCACCCGAATTTTGGCAAGGATACCATATTTTGGGAACAGTGGTGGACTATGATAGTTGAGAGGGCTTTTCAATGTGATCTAGACAAAGAAAATATTCTTAAAATTTCTTTAAAACTGATAGAAGATTATAAAACAGCAAAATGTTGGGAAGTAGCCAAAGGAACAGAAAATTTATTAGAATATTTGAAAAATTCTGGAATAAATGTTGGAGTTATATCAAATTTTGACCCACGTCTACATAATGTTCTTAGTAATTTAAAATTAAAACCATTTTTTGAATTTGTCTTAACATCTTACGATGTTGGTATTAGTAAGCCAGATAAGAAAATTTTTAAATTAGCTGAGGAAAAATGTAAGACAAACATTAGTGCTTCACAATGCCTACACATTGGAGATGATATTAAAAATGATTATGAAGGTGCTATGAATGCCGGCTGGCATGCTCTGCTTTTAACTGATGAACCTATTAAATCCAAAAATCCAATTAGTACATTTTCTAATTTAAAAGACATTCATAGCGCTTTTAAAGCAAGTGATTTACATTTTCAATGAAAATGATGTAGCCAAAATATAATGAAGTTGTATTTTGTACAGAATAGATAAAAATAAGTGAAATATATTTATTAATGACCTGGTATGAGTATTTTTTACCCTAATTAATTATCCTATTGAACTTTGAAATTGGACTTTTTAAATATTAGAAATAAAAAATTTTTATATAAGATATAGAAATAATAAATTTTATATTTCAGTATTTTTATCACTAGATATATTAGGCATAATTTTATTGGGCAAAATAAATAATATTATGTTTCATATTTTATTATACTCTGATTAAAATTATTAACAATCCACAACAGGAACTTATCCATATAAGGTGACAAAACCTTTTCTTTTTTAAACTTATTATTATTTTTATAAATGGGTATTATTTATTTTTTATAACTAACAATATATATAATATTTGAATATATAAATTTTAACATCGCTGTATGTGCTTGTATATACTACTAAAATATATTACTGAAATAACAAATTTAATAGTATTTATTTCATAATGTGATATACCTTAAATAAAGGAATAAAGAGTTATATCATTATACTCCAACATAGAGTTTCGAATTTTGTCAGAAAATATAACAAAAATCAAATGAGAGTAGTGTAATAAATTTATTAACATTTTGGTTTATTACACTGTTTTGAGCTTACATATAAAAGTTAACTCTTAAAATATTTCACGAATTTTTAGCGAAAGCAACATTTTTTATGTTCCATAATTTATATTGCCAGATTAAAATAAAAACGTTTATAATAATCTTTTAGTAATACAATTTTCAAAATGTTATTTTGTAGTTAAAATTAAAATTTACTTATAATTAAATTGACATTATTTAAAAATATTTTTAATATGGCAACGTACGACACACTTTTTTTTTTATTTTGTTAATATTTTTAGTAGCAACACAAGAAAGTGCTGCGCGTCCATGTCAAGTAAAGTAAGCGAGTTTTCGATTCAGTAATACGGGATCAATATAAATTAAAATGCGGATCTTCATTTAGAATATCATAAGAGTGTCTACAATCTATTATGTTTATTTATCAATGACATTTGTGTGATCATACTTGTTCAAAAGCAATAAGCTATATTCTCTTGTATTACCGTGAACACTTGAAGTACATTGCCGTAGAGAAATGACGGGACAATCCTTTATCTTGGACAAAGTGGAGTGTTAGACCGTAATTGTGAGGACTCGTTTTTATCATTATGTAGTGAAAACGACGTGTTTTACTTACGTTTCTTTTAATAAATATTATATTTACGAGTTCTCTTAGTTATTGTTATGTCGTTGAGATGATGTGGATTTGCGCAGCGGTGGCGGCCGCGGTGATAGCCGCTTTAAATGTAAATGGTGAACAAGTTATGCTTCTTGATACTACGACTGAAGATACCCTTGGATGGACGCGTTTTCCATACGGTTTACAAGCAAGTACGCCTGGCTGGCTTGAAGAATCGTACACTAATTTCGAGAAACAAATTAATTGGCGATCCTACGTTGTATGCGACGTCGCGCACCATAATGTAAATAACTGGCTGTGGACTCCATTTATTGAACGAAGGAATGCAAATAGAATATATATTGAGATCAAATTCACGATTCGTGATTGTTCCCTTTTTCCAGGGAATGCTTTAAGCTGTAAGGAAACTTTCAGCTTATTATATTATGAGTTTGACGTTGCAACTCGAGAACAACCCCCATGGGAACCTGAAAGCTATAAACTAGTGGGCCGCATAGCAGCTGGAGATGGAAGGTTTAACACAAACTCTGAAGTGGATATAAACACCGAAGTAAAGAGTATAGCAGTCACAAAACGTGGAGTATATATTGCATTCAGAGATCAAGGAGCTTGTATATCAATATTGGCTGTGAAAGTTTATTATATAACTTGTCCGGAAGTGACAATAAACTTTGCAAAATTTCCAGCGACACCTACTGGACGTGAAGTAACCATAATTGAGCAAGCTAATGGAACTTGTGTACAAAATGCAGAAACTGCAGTTGGTGAGGCTCCACCAGTATATTTATGCAAAGGTGATGGCAAATGGACACTGCCTAGTGGTTCTTGCAAATGTAGAGCTGGATATGAGCCCGATCATGGTAATCAAATTTGTAATGAATGTTCACCTGGGAAATTCAAAGCTCATACTGGAGATGACCCCTGTACTCCATGTCCTGACTATTCAGAATCTACAGGCTTTGCTTCAGCAGAATGTAAATGTGTTCCTGGATTTTTCAGAGCCAAGAAAGATCCTAAGAACATACCTTGTACTCAACCACCTTCGGCGCCAGAAAATTTAACTGTGACTTTTGCTGATCAGTTTTCAATATCTTTGGCATGGCAACCTCCTCATAAAACTGGTGGACGAAGTGATGTCACTTATAAAATACACTGCTCCAATTGTGGTCCTAATGTTGAATATAGACCAGCTGCTTCTGGTCTTAATTCATCTAGAGTTACCATAATGGGGTTAGACCCAGTAACAGAATATAAATTTCAAGTTTTTGCACTGAATGGTGTTACAGATTTGACTGGAGAACCTCCAAAAAAGGTGGAGATTACTGCAGTTACTGAAGCTTCTGTAGTCAGTGTCATAACTAAATTGAGAGTTGTGAATGTTGAAAATGACAAATTATCTATCGCTTGGAATCCACCACCAATAGATCTTACTGATCCTGACGATGCTATTGAAATTTATGAAATAAAATGTTACCCAAAGGATAATCTTGAAAAGAATGCTAATGCCACTGTAAAAATAACAAAGGAGCCTCATGTCATAATTTCTGGATTAAAACGTGACACAGAATATGCTATAAGAGTTAGAGCCAAGATGAAAAGAGGTTGGGGAGAATTAAGTGCTATTGTTTATGCTAGAACTGGGTCAGTGCTAGAGACATCATTTGTGGGAGAAGAAGAGGGTGCTCAAGTAAAACTTGTAGCTGGTGTAATGGTTACACTAGTTGTCATATCAGTTGTAGCGATCATAGCTACGGTTGTTATTTTACGTCTGCGCTCTGATGACGAATGTGATAAAAAACAACCGAGTGACTGTAACGCGCTAAATTATCGTAATGGAGAAGTTTACACTGGGCCAGACAGACCAGCGAAAACGAGCAGTAACGCTACAACTCCATTGTTTGCAGGGACAGGCTCAAGGACGTACATAGACCCCCATACATACGAAGATCCCAACCAAGCGGTACGGGAATTCGCACGGGAAATCGATGCTTCTTGCATTACGATAGAAGCAATCATTGGCGGCGGCGAGTTCGGAGATGTATGTAGAGGCAAACTTAAGCTACCAGCTAATTGTGGACAAGAAATCGATGTTGCCATTAAAACCCTTAAACCTGGATCCACCGAAAGGGCTCGAAGAGATTTTCTGGCAGAAGCATCTATCATGGGACAGTTCGAGCATCCTAATGTAATATTTTTACAGGGTGTTGTTACAAAATGTAATCCAATTATGATTATAACTGAATTTATGGAAAATGGATCTTTAGATACGTTTTTGCGGGCAAACGATGGTAAATTTAGAGTTCTTCAGTTAGTCGGTATGCTACGAGGTATTGCGACTGGAATGCAATATTTGTCAGAGATGAACTACATTCATCGAGATCTCGCGGCTCGAAATGTTCTTGTGAACTCCCAGCTTGTATGTAAAATCGCTGATTTTGGCTTATCGCGAGAAATTGAGTCCACTGCTGATGGCGCATATACGACGCGTGGTGGCAAAATACCAGTTCGCTGGACTGCACCAGAGGCAATTGCTTTTAGAAAGTTTACATCTGCTAGTGACGTATGGTCTATGGGCATTGTGTGTTGGGAAGTCATGAGCTTCGGTGAGCGTCCATATTGGAATTGGAGTAATCAAGACGTTATAAAGTCTATAGAAAAGGGTTATCGACTTCCTGCGCCAATGGACTGTCCTGAGGCAGTTTATCAACTAATGCTTGATTGCTGGCAGAAAGAGCGCACTCATCGGCCGTCTTTTGCCAGTATTGTAAAAACATTAGATAAGCTCATTCGATGTCCGGACACGTTAAGAAAAATAGCTCAAAATCGCTCAGCGGATCCCCTTGCAGGTGACACTCCAGATTTGATACAGTTCTCCTCTGTGGAGGAATGGTTAGAGTGCATTAAAATGTCTCGATATATTGAGAAGTTTAGAGCTGCCGGTATAACTGACATGAACGCCGTAGTCGATCTCACGGTCCACCAACTGGCCTCTTTAGGTGTGACTCTAGTTGGACATCAGAAGAAGATAATGAACAGTGTTCAAAGTATGCGAGCTCAAATACGCGTTAGTGGCCCATATGGTTTCCTCGTGTAATGAAGTGTTTAGTGTTCTCAGTGATTGTGAGAAGGAAACTTTTGGATGTTGATCTCCGATAAAAGTGATTCAAATACAGTGATTAATATTAAACAAATTATGCATCTTGTATATTTTTCTAAAAGAGGACTGTCATAGAAATAGACTAACTTTGTCATAGTGTCGTCTGAACATAGATATTAAGAAGAATTATTGACTAGGCACGCTTTTTATACTTGGATTTATCATTGTTTAATTGTTTTTACATTTATGACAAATTTGCAATTATAGTTATTGTCAATAATATTATAAAAGCAGCCTTACAGTATTGAACAATACACAACCATAGCTTTATTATACTACCGTCTTTAGGTACCATACAACGAAATGAAAGCCATGATTTATTTTTAAATAATAAGAAATATATGTATTATTTTCCAACACATACAAGAAATAAATATTTAAATAAATCCAGTCAAGTTATGATTTCCATCACAAGTGTGTAATGTGAAATTTAATTTAAATTAACGATGCAATTTTTATAACTGGCCTTAAATGTTAATCATGGTGTGTAAATTTTTAATATTTCTACACATATAATAACAAAAAGTAAATAATCACTAGAAAATGTTACAAAAGAGATATAGTTTAAGAGTAACCCCCTTTTTATAGAAACATTCCGAAGTAACAATTGTAATTTTTTTCTAAGAATATATATTGTAGGTAGCTAAATTTGCTGTAATAATTTTGATATAATTGTGTTTTTAAAGTTTAAATTTTTAAATATTAAGGTTAAAGTATTTTAGCATAAGAATGTATAAGAAATACTCAAGTCTATGCCAGTCATAAAGTTTATTTATCCAAAATTCAATTTTTATATTTATATACTACAATTGTGATTGGACTCAAGTACTTAAATACCATTTAAGCTTGCCACAGTACTGTGTGTTTATTTAAGTTTAAGTTAAATCTCTTCTGGCCGCTTAAAATATTTTGTGTTCTTTTATTGTGGTACATAAGAAGTTAGCTAGTGTAATGCCTATCCTTGCTTTAATATGTTATGTATTGAATTTTTCCATTCTTTCATTATAGCTTTGTCATACTGATTATGGTATCATTTGGTGTGTATTATATATACAATTGATTGATAGATTGATTGATTGATCTTGATTTATATTTATCATACAATTAAAATGTAGACATTTTAAATGATTCACATTGGTTGCTTTTGTGATGTACCAACTGCTTTTTATCTATATTAATGTTCTTATTTAGAACTTTTTAAACAATTAGCATAACCTAGGGTAAATGAATACTACTGCCAATATAGCTATAAGGGCTTGTTTATTATTCCCAGCTTGTGACAGTCACGGATGCGATGACTAATGCTATGCGAGTTTAGAAAATTATATAAAAAATTATATGAATGCAGAGCGATTTATATAAAAAGCGGTGGAGCTGACTGCGATTTTTTTAATTGTAATACTTTTTAAGTTTTAGTCCGTTTTGCAACATCCCATTGTGTTGAACAAAGACAAAAGTGGCCTATCTAGCAATACTTTAAAAAGGAAATTTTGTACACACAAGTTATCATGACAAATTGTCTAATATTTTTAAGTTGTTCAAAATTGTCACACTACCATATGGTTGCATTGTGGCATATAAGACTTCTAGTTTAAAGCAGTTACGTTATATGATTGCATTAAGATTTAGTATTATTACCTATTTCGACTGAAAAACTAGTTAAAAACGTTTCGATTTGTATTTTGTACAAAGTTATTCTTCTTTAGGCTTCCTCTTTGAATTCAAGACTTCGTCGTTTTTGAGAATATATGCTTTTTTTAACAAGTAATTTTATACTTTTCTATGAAATTTAGGAGTTATGTGTACGCGATATTTAAGATTACATGTTACTTCAGCGAACTCGTTACGTATAAAATTTCCCCGAAGACTAATCCATACAAATAATATAATGCGGCTTACAATCATTCGCAACCTTACACCAGCCACGCCATCGAGCAAATTATGACAATACAACACTGGAAGCTTTATTGGATTGTACTTTTTAGACTACAATTCGAATCGCAACCATAAATTAAAACGCTCAATCTCGGCGATATCGAATAACACGCGATTATTTTTAATTTATTTTTATTGCCTTTAGATCTTCGACCTCAAGTTTCGTATTATTGTCAGATTTTTGAATGCTAATGTTACAATGAATTTTCATATTAGACTGCTTGAGAGCTTTTTGTAAAATTCAACTTAACCTTATTCCGGAAATAAGTACCAAAAGCTTAGGTATAGCTTTACCTGCCATCTGGTCTCACCTCGTATGATACCATTTAGTGCCATCTGCCGTTTCGTTGAAAGGGGAAATTTCAGAAGGTTACTCACCCTCATTCATTAATGGTGTGAGAAGAGAAAAATTAAACTTTCCAGTTTCACAAGATCCAAAAAAGGTTTGAAAATTTTCCACAGTCAAAAAATCTTAGCAACAAAAATCAGACATTGTTTTATATTTTTTGGTGTCTTAGACATTTTTCGTGTTTTGTTTGCTGTTTCTTACAGAAACAAGTTTCAAGGAAGTTCTTTCTGTATAATAGAAGCTATTGTTACGTCTGATAGTTGCTTCTTCTTCAAAAACTTTGACTCCTTGTTTTGAGTTCCGCCTACTATCACTGAGATGGCAGTGTATAATTAAATAGAAATTCTTATATGCAAAGCTTCACATGTACAAACATTAAGAAGCTTCACAAAATTGTTTCAACAATGTAAACTGATATTTAGGAAACATACGGAAATGACGTAATATGGTCGAGAAACATTTACTTTTGATTTAATTTTGAAGTGTAAAATGTTATTTTTTTTAATACTTAAATAATAATTTATGTTTATTGTTATAATAATTATGAATAATTCTACGTGCTGAAAAAAAACACAAATTTAATTACACCGCCATTTGTATGTGATTGATTTTATTTAAAAATGACAAAAGAGTTCATTACTTTATATTTCTTCATGATACTGTCTTCCAAAGTCTATTGATTATAGGTATCTTGCGTAAATTAAAAAGTCCATATGGATATAGACATTATTTCGGTTTTAAATATATTAAAGAAATGAAATAGCGAAGTGTAGCGTACATTGAAAATAATAATTTTAAATTGTGCTTCGTCTCATCCACGTACGAATGCTTTGTTAATATTTATTCCATTTCTCAGCCTTTTGACAGTTCGATACTTGTATGCTAATACATGAATGTACCTTTAAATCATTTACAAAGTCGGTCTTATAACACCAATTATCATATCCACTTTTCAAAGTAGAAATAATATTTATATTGATAATAATAGTAATAGGTCGAAATCATATTATTTATGACCTCGATTTATTTTTAAAATTAGAAAGAGGATACGATTTTTGATACACTGGACAAAGAAAATCTAGTTATTTATTGAGAAATTTGTTGTCCAGTAATGTAATTGGTTCTTAGCGTAATGTAAAAAACATATTTATTTTTCATTAATATAGTGATAGAGCAAGGTAAAAGACCTAATGATATGTATGTAAATTAATTTGTTTTATATCCACATCATATGAATCTGATATATTTTGATGATTATGTTTTATATTAATAATTTTTGGTTTATATATATATACTATATACATAAGACTTAGATATCGTTATTAAATGTATCTATACATTTGTACATTGTGTCTCCGATAATAAACTACGCCTAAAGCAATAAATTCGCCTCTCTTAGAAGGTTTTAAGACACATTTGTACAATAATAAATTTAATGTTATGTATGTTTGTAGCGTCTTTCCTCATCGTTTCCTTTTAATATCTGAATAGTTATTTCAACGTAGTAATAATAAATAATATAAGGTTATTAAATTTTCCCACCATCGACATTTACTCAATTTTTGTGCAAGAATATGATACATACGTCCTTTTTACGTTACTTAGAACTCGAACGGTCGGTCGATGAGGAAAGAAAGCACTTTTTACATGTGATACTTTAAGATTTAAAGCCATATTCAGATCTAAATGAGATTTTAGTGTGTAAAATTGCTTACGCAAAAATTGTCGTAGAGCTAATAATATTTGTCATTTATTAAATCGAATAGTTGAACTGTAGTAACACCAATCATAGCCTAATAACTTGTAATTCATAGCGTGATCTTAGTTTAATGATAATGATAAGATTTTTTTATATATACAACTATTGCAGGGGCAATGACGTTAACGTTTCAAAGTATGTAGGTACATTCTAAAATATGTTAAAAGTTTTATAATGTTACAATAAATTGGAAGAGGAATAATATCTTGAACATTCAAGTGCAATGTTTATCCCAATGCCCCTGCATAGTAACAGATGGTTAACTTAGGCAGTTTAAATTTTTAAATCAGATTAGATACAATCAATGAAAATGTAAGCTTGGCTATAATTTATGTAATAAATATTGATACTTATATATGTGTTATTATTTATTATCCCTTTCACAATTTCGACTAGACGTAAAACAAATATTTATACGTGTATATTTATATTTTCACTGCGCATTGCTGGCTTAATTGCAATTTAATCTTCTACTGTGTATAATGTATATAACGAGAGAACTTGACAAAATGGCGCCCCGCGTAAACACATTCTTCAAGCCGGTGCTAAGCAAAATGACTCATTTTTATTACAAAATGCAAACGAGTTTATGTTGCGTTTGATTATATTTTTTTAAGGTTCTTTTAACATTTTATAAGGTTAATTGAATGTCGTATTGTTTATTGATTTATATTTATAATAATTGTGTATTAAAGATGGTAATTCATTTTACTGAACTTTATATCGAGCTTTAATTTAGATTTTACTGATAAAATCATAATAATAATCTCGTATAGAAAAGTGAAAGTGCAGGTTTACCTGCTACGTACTCAAAAGCTCCTTAAGCGCACTCGACATGAGCTTTTAGTATTAGTCACGGACCGGTATCGCCATCTGTATATCAATTTTAACTCAAATTAGGCAAGTACTCGATATCCATAGTAACAAATAGGTGTCGCTACGTGCTTTCTTGTTTTTCTTGTTAAACTGAATACTTTACGACGAATCTTACAAATATACGAATTTACAATAATAGTATTGTTTAACTATCAAATACGTCAGGGATTGATAAGGATTCTGCGTGATTGTAAGTCAAATATTCATACCAAAAATATGAATTTTACAATTAGTTGTTGAAAAGTATGGCATTGTGTTTGCGAATGTGCAACGTGCTCGTCGTCTTCATCGTCTTAAACTTCAGAATTCTTTATTAATAAACAGATTTAATTTTTTTATGTAATTTCGTATCGACATTATGTAAATATATTACTTGAGAATCACCACATTTTCCTTACTTTATGATTTTTATTTATAGGTATACCTATTTTTATATGTTATCGGTTATCTTATTTTTAAACTTTAATTAAAGAGTTTTTTTTATGATTTATAGTTTAGCATATCTATTGTGGTCCTACATTGGGTGTTTTAGACCCTTGATTTTTATACATCAATGACAAGTGAAATTATATTATTTCTGTTATGGCAGCCATTAATTATTTTGATGTGGGACCTATATTACCACAATTTCTTATAATTCCGCTAGACTGCCTTGGCTTTAAATCAGAAGTGCCTGTATTCTAAAAACTTGTATAGCACATATGCAACTAAGTAGGTAGGGACCTACTTACGATATTTTTTAATGATATTCATATACAAAAAAATAGAAAAAAATCAAAAATCAGTGTTCTATTACAGTTTTAATAATATGATAAATATTTAATTTAAATTCTAAATTTCTGATAATTCCTGATGTTTTGTTTACTGATAGACGTTAAATCTGTAAATTTAATGTTTATCACCAAGTTTGGTTAGGTTATATTTAGAATATATTTTTATTTTACCTTAGCAATGCATTTGAAAGGGTACTGAAGTCGTCCCTTTGTTACTCATTAATCATAATAAATAGAGATTTTTTCAGAGAGAGAGTAGAGAACTATTCAGTTAGAGAGTTCATGAGAAAGTAGAGATCAGCATCCGTAACCGCATTTGCAGATCTAGACTAATGCTCCGAATTCGTGTTCAAATCTGCGGATGTACAATTTTAAATTTGGGACATCACGATCATGCCAACATCCTTACATCTTATTTTTAAGTAAATGAATTCACTTAAAAATTACACAAGCATATGAAATGTTACATGGATGATGTCAAATACTGTTCATTCTAATAAGCTGACATAGCATAGTGAATATGTCTGAAACTTTGCCTAAATAGAAAGAAAATATTTAGAAGTGAAACATTTATTATTGACATGAACAGTGATCACCGTGTTCTTAAATTAATATTGAAAATAAACCATATTGATGAAACGTTAAAATCCTTAAACTAAATATTCACTAATTTTGTATCTTTTCATGGCTTCGCAAGAGAAACGCCGCGATAAGTTAAACGAGTTAGAAATTAATTTAACCTTTATTGATTTTTTAAAGATTCTATTATTCTCTATTTCGATAACCACTCGAGGGATTAAATTATTAAATTTTAGTAAGTGTAGAGTTCCTTCAGTTGACATACAATTTCTTGAATTCAGTGGAAAATTGGAGGGGTGTGTGTTTTAACACTGATACTAGCTTTTCAAAGTATACACCGTTGTATAATATAACATTATTAGACGAAGCTGAAAAAGTAATTATATTTTAAATTCTTAACTAATTTAATATTACTTACTTAACCCAACGTTACTATCGGAATTTGGAGAATGTTTTACTATAATATACAACGTCGATGCAGGTTTAATTTCCATTTTTGGGAAAGAGTTTAATATATTATAATGAAAGGTCTCCTTTTTTTTCAACGCTATTTTCACAACAATATGATATTCTTTCTGCTGATTTTAAATGAATTTAAATATATAATTATTTAAAAAAAATCTGTACATTTCTGACAATGAGTCAGTCCGAAATACAATTACATATATAGGACTGTAGATAAAATTAATAGTATTATATTGCAGTAATAAATGTAGTAAAACGTCAAATTACTTAAACACAGACCGTTTGATAAGAAATGAATGCGTAAATAAATAATAGGTATTGTTAAAGTACTTACTAATTTAGATAAAGAGCGATAATAACGAAAAATTTAGTTTCTCTCGTATTTATAAAACGTTCTTGCTTTTAGTTAGTTTTATCAATATTTCCCATATTTTGGTAGATTAGCAAAGTTAACTTATTTATAAAATATCTTTTCTGGCGTTAGGTTCCGTTCCTTTTCCTGGGGTTCCGTTTCCTACGTAAAGATTACGGAACCATTTTCACTCGATTACTAGGCGTCCGTCTGTCAGGACCATTTCAACAGAATCATTTAGAAAAATCAAGCTGAAATAATATTGTATATCTAACTCGATGACCTCTGAAGCACAGAATTATCAAACTTCTAAAACGCTGTCGAAAGATATTAGGGTTAATGCTTTTTTTTATTGACGCAGGGGAAATCTTTAAAAGATACCCAGTCTTAGGAAAAAACAGGTTATGTGGGATTTCCACTCACTAAAACTCGTGCAGTTGCCGTCTTCGACACGACAGAAGGACCCGGGAATATCGTTTGATCTGCATCCGTATTCCTTCCTAGATAAACTGCACGGAGCTCATTTTTTGTTGTTGGAGCGTTTTTTTGGTGTTTTCCTTTCTTCGTTCATGGTAAATATTTTAAGAGATGACCTGTAAGGCCGCTTTTCACCAAAGTTGTATGTATTTTGTATTCTTGATTTCTGCCTTTCATATTTGTCTTAGTATAAAAAAAATAATATTAATAAACAAGAATAAGAAGTAACTTATTACTACGAAAGTTTGTGTCACTTACTCAAACATGTCAAAACTAGTTAAAGGCTTCGGAATGAAGGTTTTTATCACAGGATTTAGAATAATATCTATTAGGGAATTATTATTACATAGGTACAATAAGATAAATTTTACGTTAGTTTTATTATAAAACAAATTAGCTTAAATCCAACAAGCAAATGTAAGTACACACACAATTCTACATATAATATAAACATCAGCAAAAAAATTAATCAGAATAAATAAAAATGCAAGCTAATGTTAACATTATACCTATAGAAATATATTTATACAATGCCAATTGCCAAAGGAATTTTATTATTACGACATAATTTCGTCCACAAAGTTATCAGCAAAACGAAAGCGAGTATCAATATTCTTTCTTTTTTTGTACATAGCATATAAATGACACGGCTGGAGTGTAAAACACACTAGGTGTGGGATACCTAACCTAGGTACACTGGGATTTTGGCCTCTACTGGTTTAATGAAATCTATGGCTTAATGAACATGCCATATTTTTTATAAAATCAAGTACAGACACGAATTTTCTATACATTTTTGAAACATGATTCCACGGAAAATTTTCACAAGTTTTGATTACGCGACGAATTTCATACAAACAAGCATAGCAAAAACGAGGCATAAACCTTTACGCTCCTTCCTTTTAGTTTCGTTCGCTTGGAAGCTTAATGTTTTATATTCTGCTACAGTCTGAAGATGGTTTTTCTATGTTGATTTTACTTTTTTATCACATGTTCATAGGAAACATTATGACAATCAGACAACAAAATACTAAGCATTCGTTCCCATTTACGGATAGATATGAGTTACCTATAAATACAAACAAAATCTTTTAAATCAATAAGTAAAATTATTTGACTTTATTGAGTCTTTATTTGATTATTAATTTTTTACAATATTTCCAGAAACAACATAAAATTAAACGTATATTATTTTAAGAAAAGCTTACACTGTGTTAATTAACCCATATGTTTTATAATTGGGAATATAATAAAAGTCGACTATGCCTGCTACCTTGAGCCTTAAGTAAAATCTCTGTAAGGAAAATAATTTTATGATCTGGACTGCGCTAAATGATCATTGCCACCTTATGGACCTTTTTCATGTTATGGAGACCTTTTTCATATATGATTTTTATTGAAATTATATTTCACATATTAGATTATTACATGACATCTTAAACAATAATAATTATAACTGAAGATCCTCGTATTATATTGATTTAGGTTATCTATCACGGTTCTATTTATAGTGTTTTAGATTTTTAATATCAAAACATCGAATGTAAAAAAGTAAAATTAATTTTGTTAAAGTGCAATTTAGTTTAGGTGGACATAATGTTTCTTCATGAGATGTTGGAGATCTTTAATTTAAATATTCCAACGCAAAATGTTCATCAAGACTACATTTTTTTACAAAGAACCATATCTAATTGGAACTGCATAAGATGTGCTAGTCTTTAAAAGTTTTCAGTTTAGATCTTGCCCATACCACAAATAACAGATATATATAATATTTTAGTCACAGACTCATATTCTATTAGTGTTTTTACATCGTCCTGCATATTTTCTGGTTTTAACTAACCGTAAAATCTAGTGGTAAGACACTCTGTTATTCTATTTAAGCGTGAGCTAAAAACATTGTATATCAACGCCGCGCTTGACCTCTTAGAGAGAGAAAATTATATATTCTCAAGTGGGAATCGAACTTAACATGTTCCGCGTTTACAGTCTCTCTGTACCTCGACAAATTTCTTTGGACAATCAAAAGCACAATTTAAACAATAATACATTTTACAGGATGGAAGAGAATCCCTTATAATTTGAGAGTAAACTATAAGCGAATATTTATTGTATGAGCAAATAATCTTCATTTTAACGTAACGGTTCAATGTTATATAACGGCGAATTAATTTGTTCGTAATACTTAGAAAATGTCGGGGCCCATGGAGGAGACTTGACACGTGAATTCAGCGCCTCATTGGCAAATAATTAGCAGTAATTACACGCTGTGAAAAAAAAAAAACATTTTTTTACTTGTACTAAAACTATCCGTTTGTGGTTAACTGTAGTAACATTATATTTGTGCATTATTTAATAATTATATACCCACTTACAAAAATGCTTTTTGTCCAACAAACAAAATTCATTACATTTTTATAAATATACTATAAATAATTTTCATTTTTAATAGCTCACATGCAACGGCCATTTTTTATCAAGTCTGGTTTCAGGTAATGACATAAAAGGTACTTGTACCTATATTATATACCTGACTATAATGAAGATTAAGTGTTCACGGTAGTAAGGAAATGATTTTTTACCACAGATATATATATATATATATATATATATATATATATATATATATATATATATATATATATATATATATATATATATATATATATATATATATATATATATATATATATATATATATATATATATATATATATATATATATAAAAATTGTACCTAAACTGTAGTGGGTAAAATATACGGAGTGAAATTCTTAATTTATTTTGTAGTAATCAAGAAGAGCGTGAAATATAATCTAATATTATTTATTATTTCGATTATAGGTAATTTGCTAGGCTGATAGAACTTAGTGTATTAACTCTCCGTTCTCCGTTTTCCACTTAAATTCAAACCCGAGTCTACAACACGTAGCGAGTGTGTTACGAGGCGAAACTTAACGTGACCAAAACGAAAAAAATTTTCCAGTTCATTATCAGTTTCCCAGAGTGGTGATCGATACGCCAAGTATTGCGTTTCTAATCATTCATCGATAACCAATTTTTGCCTCGAAACGACTATATTTATTTAGGTATAACAGTTTTATAGCAACATGTACCCCAAAACATAGCAAACATGGCATGATTGCCATGTCCCTCATGGCAATCATGGTTTCCATAGGCAGAGGGAACTGTAGGAACTTAGTGTTAACTGTTAAGTCACTCCGTTCCAAGGCGGAAAGCCTTGTAATGTATTGCGTGTCGAGTGACGGAACTCAAAGCTGCGCTTTACCGTGATACCAGGGCGAAGGATTTGAAAACTATTATTTAACTTCGGGTGGGAACCGAACCCACAAAACGGTAGAAACGTTTGTGGGTGGATAAATGATGAAAACCCATACCAAATTTCAAATAAATCACATCTTAGTTAAAATTTCAAATAATATTTATCTCTATTATATAGAAACAGTTTTCTGTAACATAGTAGTAAAAATTTTGCTTTAACAAATTTTCGATGTCGCAATTTCATCCTGCAGTCACTCCACTAGAGAAAAAAGGAAAAAAAACGACTAGCTCCTACCTGCGGCTTCACATGACCCCACTTATCATGACCCCGCTCTTCATGGCAGCGTGAAATGCAGATATCTTTCAATCTACTACCACCTGAAATAAACTTAGCTTTTGTACTAAATCTATTCAAAACTTAGGTGTTATTTTTTTCATTAAATATTTTACTTATAATATTATTTTATAAAAAATAATTCGGACCTAAAATTCATTTAATTTTATAAATTACTTTTTACAGTGACAATTTAAGGCGTAGATTGTTTACGAAATTTTAAATACACCTAATGATATTCATTAACAAAGTCTAAACTAATAAAAATAGTCATTTAACTTAATTAAGCTTACTTATTTAGGTACTGAATCAATATTGATCTATCATAAAGAAAATATATATTGCTATACTTTAAAAATTACTGGCTAATAAATTTATTGAGGAAAGAAAAAGACATTACATTTATAGTTTTATATAATTTAATTAAACATATTTCACTTAACATCTAAAACATTATGGCTTCCAGATTTATAATGAAGACAGATATAAATACGATATCGATAAGAAATATACTAAAAGTACAAAGATATAAATAAAAAAAAATGTTGTAGGTACAAACGATATTCAAGGCCAACAGCAAATTGGTTTTTTAAATCATACGGATAAAATTGTAACAAACAAGCGCATATACGAATTCAACATTAATAAAATCGATGGTCAAATTTATATAAGTAAACATTTCATTATTCAACTTCTCTCTCTAGCAATTATAAGCCACTGGTAAACTAGAATTTATAATATTGTGTGTATACATATATATATATATATATATATATATATATATATATATATATATATATATATATATATATATATATATATATATATATATATATATATATATATATATATATATATATGACGTGTATTACGTATAAAATATAAATATAATTCAGGGCTAAGTAACGGCAAAGTGGGTTTTCAAATTTCAATGAATAAAAAAGCAATGGAGTCGTCTGGAGGCATACACTTGTACACTACCTACTTGCCTACTTAGACATGCCATCCATGCGCGCCGCATGTATGAATACCAAAAAAGACAAAAAATGTGTCGGTCTAGTGTCGGCGTTACGGCTTTAAAGCGCGATACATATTATAGTCTAAAGCCATTGTACGTAGGTATACAGGTGGACTACGCATGCGCAATTTCTTTCAGAAACGTTATCTCATGTGGCCATATTTCAGGTTTCAACGAGTACCTATTTAATTTTACATGAAAACAGAGGTATATATATATACATATATATATATATATATATATATATATATATATATATATATATATATATATATATATATATATATATATATATATGTATACAATATATATATATATATATATATATATGTATACATATATATATATATATATATATATATATATGTATACATATATATATATATATATATATATATATATATATATATATATATATATATGTATACATATATATATATATATATATATATATATATATATATATATATATATATATATATATATAGATATATATGTATACATATATATATATATATATATATATATATATATATATATATATATATATATATATATATATATATATATATATATATATATATATATATATATATATATATATATATATATATATATATGAATGACATGTGACGAATAACTCATGTACTATGTTGTTAACACAGCCTTATTTGATCACGTATTTATGACCTTAAAGCGAAATGCAAACTAGAAAATGCAAACTCTAGTTAAATTATAAATAATAAAAATATTTATTGTTAGGTTCATCTTCGACTTCACTTTGATACTCGAGGGAAATTAATACACGTGACATTCTTAGTGCCAGAGTTAAGAATTTGTAGTAAAATTATAAAAGTATTTTTTAATTCAAGACAAGTTTTTGAGATTAGGGTGTAAAAACAAACAAACTTTGTAATATATAAAAAGGGAGACAAGCACTAAATGAGTGACGTATAAGTAAAATACAATATGATGTTACATTATTATAGTATGAATGAATAAAATAATTTGAATTATTAGCATCAGAAAGACAGACAGTCCTTACTTTACCAAACTCACATTGGTTTAGCCTTGGTAACCCGACACCCAGCCACTGCGCCAGACGGACATTTACTTTATGTTCATGAGTAACAAGCAATATATATATATATATATATATATATATATATATATATATATATATATATATATATATATATATATATATATATATATATATATATATATATATATATATATATATATATATATATATATATATATATATATATATATATATATATATATATATATATATATATATATATATATATATATATATATATATATATATATATATATATATATATATATATATATATATATATATATATATATATATATGTTTAAACAGAGGAATATGTGTTAAAGAATACTAAATCAATCATCACATGGTGGGCGATGGTTACCAATATTCCTCTAATAATCAATAAGATCAATCTTCACTACAATTAAAATATATAAACAAAACAAATATCCACACGCAAAATATTGACATTGTTCTATCAACGACAATTTGACATATAATGCATAGTAATCAACAAAAATTGCAAATTACTTGCAAATACATAACTACATAGATATTTGGTTACATATCAATTTAGCCAATGAATGCTGAAACATTATGCACGGTGTGCTTATAAACGTTTTGCGTTTTAAGTGAAATTTGCTGTAACAAATGATGTAAACTAATGTACTATAAATGATTATTGCATACAAAATGAGATAATATTAAAGAGAATCTAATAATGGCTGATACAATTTATTTCCTAGAAAAATTGATGAAGTACCATCTCGTGTTGTATCCCAATGGCGAATAGGCACAATGTTTATACAGTCTAAACTATTTTAAAATTGTGCGAGATTTTCTTAAATTATTTTAATCACAACCGCACTTAGTGACACGCATTAGCATATTACTAACATTAAAAGACATACACACATACATAATTGAAGTATGTATTTAATGGTAGTACACACTGTTCGACGTCTCTGTGTGCGGTTGTTTTACAATTTAAAATTTCTATCTATTAAAAAAGTGATTTCTTTTGCAAAATTCCAATTTGCTTAGAATAATATATTTTATCATTAGAACATTATCATTATTAAAACAAGTATACTTATAATAAGGCGTATCTTGAACTATCGAATAGCAAAAACTATGTCTAACATTAATTCAATTGAAGTTCAAATTTACAATAAAAGAAACGCATATATATAAATATATATATATATATATATATATATATATATATATATATATATATATATATATATATATATATATATATATATATATATATATATATATATATATATATATATATATATATATATATATATATATATATATATATATATATATATGTATATATATATATATATATATATATATGTATATATATATATATATATATATATATATATATATATATATATATATATATATGTATATATATATATATATATATATATATATATATATATATATATATATATATATATATATATATATATATATATATATATATATATATATATATATATATATATATATATATATATATATATATATATATATATATATATAAAAAGGCTAAATAAAATGCATATATTAGGACTACAATACAAATATCAATCACTGATGCATCTGTAGTTAAAATAAGAAATTATATTTCACTGCAAAAAATTCGAAAAATATATAAATATTATTATAGACAAAATATTTTTTTATACAATAACCGAAAATAGGCCATCAAAGATAAAACAGCCTAATGTAACACACTTATCAAACATTAATTAAATGAGTTCTCTTTGTGTTATAAATACAACATGTTACAATTTTAACATATTGTAAAGTACCCAATATACAATGAAGTTATAAAATATTTTGAGGTCAATTAAATAACACTATCTAATATTCATATACTTTATAGTTAAATAAATATCATTTTGTCAATTAAGACAAGCTAAATTTATGTAGACTGTAAATATTCTTATAAATAGAAATTTCAATATTATTGCAATTTTGTTGTACATTACAAGTTTAATTAATTATTATTTTAGGTCCATGTAATATCTCTTCAATATATATTATAGGACATTGAAGAAATATTACCAATTATATTTAAAATTTTCATATTATTAAGCCCCCACCACAACTTATTTTAAACTGAACATAAACAAGTCAGAACGACTTATGTACTGCTCAAATTTATTTCCAATCAAGTTTTTACAAAATGCAAGTTTTTACAAATCACATAGAAATGAAATAAAATTTTGTATGTTATACATACAAAATTTTAACATAATATACAAATAATATTTGTTCATTATAAAGTATATTTTAGAAATGTAATTGAAAATGAATAAGAAATATTATATTAAATATATATGAACTGTTGTGTTATAGACTCTATGACAAATGCAGTATTAAATTAAGACACTTCACAGGATACCTTACCTATAAATTATTTAAAATTCACTAAATTTAAAAAGTAATATAGCATATTACAATATGCAATACACATCCAAAATCTCATATAATATTATTAAGTAAGCACATAATAATTTTGAATTCACTGACACTTGTGCTAATATTTGATTTTGCTATACTGTAAATGTTTTCCACATGAATCACACTGGTCTTGGGTATCAAAATCATCTTTTTACATTAAGAATATTTATGCTGTGGGTATAAATACGGGTTATCTTTGTTATTTATAATTTTTCAAAGTTTATCATAGGATGAAGAATAGCTATTATTAATATATAAAATTTTTCAAAATGTATAAAATTAAAATAAGTAAGGAAGAACCAAAACTAAATACTTTTATCATATAATTTAATGATTAATATAAAAGCATATTGTTATTATTTGATACTGATAAATGAATTCATATAAAACTTTTAATGTAAATGTAACTAAAAAATAAATTGAATAATTTCATTCAATCTAATTTTAAATATGAATATTATAGCTTTGAAAAAATGTTAGAATTGTTTAATTATAAAAGGAACTAAGAATATTAATTTAAAATTTTTAATACCTATTAAAATCTACTTATAAGCAGGAAATATTATCAAATAAAACTAAAAAATTACTATATTCTAATGAAATTAAAAGGTAATCATGAAGAGATAAGTATTGTAAAAAATGTAAACTTTGATCATGTTAAATGTGTCACTAGCTAAAAATTACTTACATGTTTATATATGACAAATATACAATAGCTCTACATATTGACAAATGTTTAATGATAATTCAAATATTGCTTGATTTTTATCAATATCTAATAAATCTTGGTTACAAAACTATATTTCTAATTACAACAATGATTATCATGATCATGATTGTAGGAAATTAAATTAATATGTTACATTTTGAAAATGTGTATAATACTTAGTGTGAAAACAATATTACTCTCGCTTTCTTGGTACATGCAAGTCCATTTGTCACTTAGTAACTTAAGAATTCCAACACTCAAAACATCTTTGGCAACAACCTCACATACTTATACAATATGTAATGCAAAGTAATGGGTTGATCTTCGTCTTACACTCTGCTGCTATACTGTATCCACTTTGCTTGCTGCTTCATTTAGCAGCATATAGTTAGTAGGTTTCCTTTTGAAGGTAACATATGTATAGCCTAGACTTGCTAATACACTAATGTTTAAGCCAACAAAATTGAGCCATGAATATACATAATCTCCACCAATCATCATTCCTAAATAAGTCACCAATATATTTTTTAAGCAACCAATAATAGTTGTGGTCAAGGCACTATTGTATTGCGTACACAACATAACACTATAGGAGAGTACAAACCCCATCACACATGACATCAAAAACTGTGCTAAAAATAACATATCAGACCAATGAGCATAAGCTGCAGATCTTTCTAGATCCCCTGTACACCAAGCTACTATTGCAGCTGGCACTATCATAAAAAGAGCATTGTAATACATGAGTCCATACTTGCCAAGTTCTTTTGAATCTAATTTCTTTTTCATGTAGACTCCATTTGCTGCCGTAAAGCCATCATTTAGTAGGACTAAAGTATATCCAGACCAGGAGAAGGTTACATCATCAGCAGCTGCTAGTAAGGCTCCACCAACCATAGCTAATACACTAACTTGAACGGGCCATGATGCTTTGATGCCAAGTACAAATCTTTCAAGAAGCATTGTCATTAGAATACTGAAGCGTCTGAGTGCTGTAAACATTGGAAGACTTAATTCTTTCGTACCACCTAAACCAGTTGCCATATTTCCCAAGTATATCAATGGAAGGGGCCAAATTCTACGAGCAACGCCGCTATCCAAAGGCGGGAATTTAACCACTTTGGCGGAGCGACCACACCACAGCACTGTTATTGTTGCCAGCATTTGTCCTAAGCCCAGGACTTGGTATGAAGGAAATGCATAAGATGTTAATACAGTTTTGTTGACTACCGTTATCATAAATGACGCGAGCGCATAAAATGCAGCGCTTAATATCTTCTTCACCATCACGACCCTATCTGCCTCTGGGTCATCTTGTGTAGTATGTGCTGACATGGTGCTTCTTGAAAATATTATTTATCACTTGATTTTATTAATGTTATTAACAATCATGATAACTTCCGATGACGAATAACACTGTAAAGGTTTGTTAACTGACGTGTTGAGCGGCAGAGGGGTCGTTTTAATCACGAACGATCGATTTCATGGTCACTTAAGAACTGTATTCATTAAATATAAATAAAATTAAAAGCCTTGATTAATCGGCATACACGACAGCATTCATCACTTTAGCACTTATTGACATATGTCAAACTAGGATAAAGTTGTTTGACAAGTAAATAAAATAGTCAATGTAAGAAAGCTTCATTACGTGGTTGTCTATGCTTTTTCTACATTTACAATTTTACGTCTATTTGATTTCTTTGTTAATAATATTTTTTGTTAATAATATAAATATACAAATACATGTTTTAATATTTATTTAGATATTTACATATATCTATGAGGTATGTTATTATTTTGTAATAAAAAAAAAGTCAGTCAATATATACCTTTACTATGTTGTTAGTCTAGCGTAAGCGAGACGCGACATTTTGGTACGGAACTTTTCCGTGTATTGATTGCCATGCCAGTCAGAAGTATATTTTATTTCAAACCGTAGGAATATAATACTTGAAATACCCTCGTTAACATGTATTTTTGCAAAACAAGTTGTGCAGTCGCGTAGTTAGATGCTTACGTAGCCAGTTATATTTGTGATTGATTTTCAGTAAGTACCAGTTTCATTGTGCGGACGCGTAGTGCGACTGAAAGTCGTGTATACAGTTAGTCGCAAAACACGGGCGTCGTCAGTCCTGATTAAAGGGTGGTGTTTTTCAGGCGGCGATGGCGATGCCTGAGCAGTTTTCTTTGAGATGGAATGATTTCCACTCAAATCTTTCCCAATCTTTTCAAGCATTATTGGAAGGCGAAGATCTGGTGGATGTGACGTTGGCGGCTGGTGGTCAGTATGTGCACGCTCACAAGCTGATTCTGTCCGTGTGCAGTCCATACTTCAAGGAGCTATTTAAGGTATGACTCATTATAATTTGCCTTTGTCAGCTTAAATATTTTCCTCAATACTTGCATAGATATACATATACTTATGTTATACAAAAGGCAGACATTTTCCATATAAATCAATACTTGTTCTGTTATTGATATAAATTGTATATCTCTAAAGAGCAAAGTTTGTATACATGTTGTTTTCTTTTGTAAACATTTAGTGTAAACAGCTTTATGTGTTAAATGACATTGTAAACTTATTCAATAAGTAATGATAAGTAAATTACAGTAGGTGATAGTAATTTTGATGTAAGGATACATATTGTATGTCATGTTTAACAAAAGATTTATAATGTATATATTTTATGATACATATACACTACATAAAGTTTACTGATTGTTTGTGAAAACATTTGAAATATTTATCTGTATATAAATAAACATATCATGATCAGTTTATTGTTGTAAGCAAATTTCATATTTTAACAGACATGATTTAATTTTAATGTCTTTTTTTCTTTTCATATAAGTATTTATTTATTTTCATATAAATATGATATGTAAAATTATAAAAAATTGTAATTAAGGTGATTCAGTCATTTGTTTAATAAGTAAATAATCAATATTGTGCTGTTTTATAATTTGTTTATATGCCTACAGATTATTTGCCACTTTACTAATAAACTTACAACATAATTACTATAAATATGCATGAAATAAGTTTATGTTACCATAAATTATAACAAAAGAATATATAAATAACAAAAGAATATATAATTTCAATTTAATATTCAATTAAGCATATTTTGTTTAGATGAATCCATGTGAGCATCCAATTGTCATACTCAAAGATGTGGCACATCAGGAACTAAGACAGCTTTTACAATTTATGTATCGTGGAGAAGTACATGTGCGGCAGCAAGAATTGTCTGGCTTCTTACATACAGCTGAACTGCTGCAAGTTAAAGGGCTCACGGGTGGTAGGGAGGTTAGTATTGCATAGCTTTTTTGTTAATCATTAATCTGTAGAGTAATGTGGTAATAAATATTATAAGAAAATTCTTGCAATGATAACATAATAACAGACTTTTATAACTTGCTTGCAGAAAAGTGAATCTCCTCCTCCAGTTTCTGAAGAGGAGACTGCTTTTACAAGGACTCAGGTGTTAGAGCCTGTATCTGACAGTCTACCAGAATGGGTGCCATCTGGGGAAGAAACAGCTGCTGAAGTGTCTCAAGAATCAACTGGATCTGTTATCCCTAAAGAGGAAGCTACTAGAAGTCCTTTGAAACGGTAAGTTTTTTGTTTATTTTATTGTACTTATGTTATAAAATAGAAAATATATATGCACAAATGATTCATTTCCTAAAGTGGAATCATATATTTATTACAATCATCATATATCTTTTTTACCATTCTTTCGTCACTCATTCTTTCGACGTGCCCAAACCACCTGAGCACGTTCTTCTTCATTCTTACTGTGACATCCTCGCTGATACCTACCATCCTGTGTATCTCTTCGTTGCGGATTCGGTCAGCTAAGGTGACTCCGCATATCCTTCGGAGAGATCGCATCTCCACAGCATCCACAGCAGCGAGTATACTATATAATAAATAATGTATTGGTATTGTTGCATTTTACACAGTTGAAATCTCTAATTAAGTTTATTAGTTGTGTTATTTAGTCAATTGTTAAATTAGTAATTTATTAGAATAGTCATCTAATGAGATAAAATGTGTATTTAGAAACCCAATCATGGAAGAAAATATATATATTTCAAGGAAAATTTTCTCTGTACATCTTTTCGTTAGTATTTTGGTTTGTGAGGTATATAATTAATATTGAAATAACAGATTAGAAAACAATTTAATCGAACATAACTCTTTTTTGTTGTATCTGTATACTGTAAGTTGATTGTGAACTAATTTTTCTATGGATTGTAATGGGAAAATCACAGTTTAATTACTGAGTAATAAGTCATCATTCACAGTCATTTGACCTTGTTGAACTAGTGTTTTCAATTTTCATACACTTGTGTAACAACTCTTTGTTTCTTATTATTAATTAAACATATATACATAGACATATATATTATATAGTTTATTTTTTATGTATTTGCAAATTTATTGATTACTTACAACCACTAGAACATATAGTCGATCATGTTACATTATAGTAAGATGTTGAAAGTTAAAATTAATTGTTCATATCAATTTATATTAAATACAAAATATAATATTAAAATAAACCTTTGCACAGATAGATTGCAAGTAAAAACTCCTTGACATTATCTTTTACTTGGTAATTACTTCTTAATAATACAGATAATTACAAAAGCTCATTCCCACAAAACCACTATGCTCTCTGACTGTGTCTCTTAAGAACACTTGTTTTGAACAATTCAACTATTCTATGTAAATTTAAGCACCATTTAGAAAACCTTTTATACATTTAGTTTTTTGATAAACTTATAACTTCAAGTAGTTCATTAAGTGGGTTTGTTTTTATGATAATTTTTTTATAAGTTATTGAATAATTCATAGAACAATTTAGTCAAATTAGTATAGATAATATTTACATATTCTGTAGATAGTATATTTTTGATAGCGAGATTAATTGTATATGTGCAGCTATATGTTTATAGTTGTCCTTTTTAGAGTTGTGTACATAAAAGGTAAAAACTATTTTAGTGTCCTGGCCTGGCCGTCTGTCTGTATGTCATCAATCTGTATCTCATAAGCTGTTTGAAATTTTCCCAAATTCTGTATTTTTGTTGTCACTGTAATATACTAAAAATAAAAAATTAAATACTTAGGTGTGTTTAATAGCGGTTAAAATTTTTACAGAGTATTTAAATATATATTACTTTTCGCGATAAATAAGTAAATAATAAATGTATTGATTTGTATATAAAACGTATTCTAAGTAGTATTGCCCAACATGATACATACATACAATCGAGAAACACACGACACAGGTACAGAACCCCTTAGACCGCGAATATTAACCGATATTTGACCGATATTTCTTCTCCATCCCCAAATTTCAACATCACAAAAGAATAATGCAATATTTCCAGGAATGTCGTTTAAATTTAACGGACTTACATTACACTAGTATACAAATTTTGATTTTGAAAAAGTATTTTCAAGTGTAAGTAGCTTTTTTTATTTATGTTGACATACTGCATACGAAATTACAATTATATTTTTTTAATTAGTTTCCATTTCTTAAAAAAAGAATTTTAAAGTTTTTTGAAAAAATAACAGAAATTATACCGTTATTTTATTCATTAGTAGAATTGCGACGTGGTTTCTTCGCTGCCCTTTTGTACTCTGCTTCTGAAGTATCTCGATGAATAGTCCAGCAGTAATCCGCTAACATTGAAACGTTCCACTTGCCCTGATATCGTTTTTCCATGTTAGCGATGTCCTGGTGGAAGCGCTCCCCATGTTCATCGCTAAAGGCCCCACAGTTATCCGGAAAGAAGTCCAAATGAGAATGTAAAAAGTGGATTTTCAGGGACATGTTACAACCCAGTTCTTGGTAAGATGACAACATATTTTCAATAAGTTCAGCGTAGTTGTCGCTCTTCTTATTTCCCAAGAAGTTTTTTTTACGAGGCGAAAATTGTCCCAGGCTTTTTTTTCTTTGCCTTCCAAAATAGTGTTGAAGTGTTCGTCTTTTAATAAATTATTTATTTGGGGACCAACGAATATACCTTCTTTGATTTTAGCCTCACTTAATCTTGGAAATTTCTGGGGAAGGTAGTGAAAAGCAGTTCCATTTTTGTTCATTTATTTATGTTCCATTTTATTTTTTTATTTATGTTCCATTTTTGTTGTTGTTTTATTTTTCTCTTCTTTTTTTTAGAAATACCCTTGCCTTGTCCAAATACATGAGTCGTCAGGCAGAAATAACAATTACTTACGTGATTTGTCGATTCTCGCCACTGCATTGGCACTGCAAAACGAAATGATGTTTTTTTGCCATTCAGCCAATTTCTCAAACTGAAGAAATGTGGAACCCAGCTTTTATCCTGGTGTTTGATTTCTCGTTTAAGTAGTAAAAATAGGCTTTTTTTATTATAGGCGATATACAACACCTTTGTTTATTAAATATCACCTCACCGCAGATATAACAAAAATTGTCGGGATTATTAACACATTTTCTAGACATTTTGCTAAAAAATAGTATTATACTTTTTACTTGTAACACTTCTATATAGCTTAATTTAAGAGAAAATAGCACTAAATCACAATATTTCGAATATTTGATACAAACTAACTATGTAAATGTCAAAACATTATGAAGTTAAATGTGGGTTCCATTAAACACGAAAGATACGATTATCGTAAAAACTCAAACTAATAAATGAATTTTAGTTATCAATCCGAATTTTGCATGGACAGAGAAGCAGAAATTAGTTTAAATTATTTCGGATACTTTTCCTTGTAGACTAGTGTTATCGGTCATGATTAGATTCTCAATGCTTACCCTTAAGGAGATATGTTCATATATATATATATATATATATATATATATATATATATATATATATATATATATATATATATATATATATATATATATATATATATATATATAATATATATATATATATATATATATATATATATATATATATATATATATATATATATATATATATATATATATATATATATATATATATATATATATATATATATATATATATATATATATATATATATATATATATATATATATATATATATATATATATATATATATATATATATATATATATATATATATATATATATATATATATATATATATATATATATATATTCAATAAAATGTTGTAATCTATAGGAATACAAATATAAATATTAATATTAACGTTATTTTTGTTTAGATGGTTAATGCTATAATATTTCTTTTCTAATTATTAATTAATAATTTTTTTTTTATTATTTAACAGTTTTCTGTGTTTTAATATGTAATTTTAATGGAATTGTTATTATGTCAATGAGGAATTTTTACATGTATTTGTCTTTGATTCAAACTATGTTCTAGAATATGTGTATTGTAATTTTATAAGTGCTTGCTGAGACTACCTTTAATTAGTAACAGTTTCCATGTTCAAGTTCAAGTTGTTATATTATTAAATGTATTATTGTATCTACTGTTAGTTGTCCTGATATATAAATAAATTTACTTAACTTTTGCTTAATATTCGAAGATGTTTCTTGTAATGTTTTTATTACTATTATACTTATAATATTTAAAAATATAAGTAATACGATTAGTAAACTTGGCGTATATAAACTTTTTGAATTCCTTTAATACCGTTTATTAGCCAGTCTTCAGATATATTATTTATTAAACTTATTAAATATGACACGTTAAATATAAATACAAATATTTGATTGTCATTATTATGTTTTATTTTATTTAAATTATATTTAATATATTTTATATTTACAGATTATTAAAGAACACGTCGAACAAAAACAGCTATAATTCCAACAAGAAGAAACCAAGGCCAGTAAATGACAGTCAATCCCACGCTGAAAACACTGAATATGCTTCTGATGGGTAAGAGAAAGTACACCTGTACTATATAAGCTATACGTTTTTATTTTTTTTATTTTCGTTTAATTTCCTTAAGTTGGGCACATTTTGTTTTGTTTATTTTATTTCACATACAACTTTACAGCGAGCCAATGATCGACTTCGACAACGACATGTTTCACAACGTCCTTGTGTTACCAGATTCAGGCAAAGAATCAGGTGAGTTGGTAAAATGAACGATTCACGAGCGCACATTGTGGTTGCAGATTTGATTCCAGTTTGAGGCAATGTGTACGCAATACACATTTTTTTTATGTCTTCACGCTTTGTCTCGACATGGCAGGGTAGGCAGAGGGAACTGCAGGAGCCGTAGGAAACTAATGTTCAGACAATCCGTTGCATAGTCCTCGCTTTCTCCGTCCCTGCTTTTACTGCTTCGTACACATTTTTTTATTTTTATTTCCCCCATCTGATAAGACCAAGGCATAAAAATTGAGAACGCAACGTTCGTACCGAACGATCCTCATTGCCTAAATACATACGAGAAATCGATATTTAATCGATACATTTTTTGTACCAAGGATGGAATTGCAAATCCGGCGGTGTCAAGTGTCCGTCTTGCCACCGATTTTTCGCGAATCGATACAACTTGAAAGTCCATATTCGGGACAAGCACGACACTAGGGAGGGTACGTTGCAATGTGACATATGTCAGAAGCGTATGCGGAATCCATCTTGTCTGCGCGTCCACATGTACCACCATCGCAAACAGGCCGCCTACTTAGCCCAACTAAGTGCGCAAGGAGATCAAATGCGACATGTGTATGTATTGCTTTTTGTTTTTTTTTTGTTATTTGACCATTTATGTAATGCACTTTTTAAATATATATATATTTTTTATATTTATGGTTTTGTTTTTTTTTTTCTTTTTTTTTTAATTTTGGTCTTGGATTTGTGTGCTTTTTATATTTGTGGAATTTTGATTTAATCTGTTTAATTGTATATTGAATGTGAATAATGTAATTCGCAGTGTTCAAAATATGGTGGGAAATAAATGGCGTAACGAAGCAAATGCGGAGTTCAGAGAAATTGACAAGTAAGTAACTTATTTTGTTATTTGTGAATATTAAATTTATGTTGTGTATTATATTTATATTTTAATATTTATGCGAAAGTCATATGTTCTACGTTTTAATTTTTTTTCCGGTACAATATTTGTATTTATCAACTCTTGTCTAAGTTATAAAAAATGATATCGTTGATAATGGCTTTTAAATAATATAATTAGAAGAAAGAAGACGAAGAAATTATTTATATACAAATTATTAACTTAATTACATTTTACCACCATAAGTTTTAATTTCGCAACTCAACGCACAATATTCTAAGTTCTGGCTTACTGAATGTGGAAAATAATGTGAAGTTAAAATATTTTTTTACCTAAGTAATATAAATTGTTATTTTTATTTAAGTAAGATGAGAATTATTGTATTTAACCCTAAGCTAATGGTACATGCAGATGTACTAAAGATGTGAGTAAGAATGTGCTGAAGATGATGGTGGGTTCGATTCCGACACGTTGAAATAAAAATATTTTAACATATTTCTGTTAAGACAATGCTCCATTTATAACAAGGTCTCAAACAAAACACAACATTGAAGTGAAGATAATCAGAGTAATATATATATATATATATATATATATATATATATATATATATATATATATATATATATATATATATATATATATATATATATATATATATATATATATATATATATATATATATATATATATATATATATATATATATATATATATATATATATATATATATATATATATATATATATATGTATATATATATATATATATGTATATATATATATATATATATATATATATATATATATATATATATATATATATATATATATATATATATATATATATATATATATATATATATATATATATATATATATATATATATATATATATATATATATATATATATATATATGTATATATATATATATATATTGTTTTCTGATCATTCTGCTATGCGGGTGTAAAGTTCAAAATTTACTTTTAAATATCTATGTGAGTTTAACTTGATCCAAGCTTCTATTACACCAAAAGCTCTAGCGAATGTTTAAAAATACACTGCTAATAATTAGTATACAAATGAAATTATCAAATTAATTAATGAAGTAATAAATAAAGTAAAAGTTTTATTAAAATCTGTTCAGTAATCTTTGCAACAAAAAATTATATATATTTGTTAACTATTATAAAAAATATGAATCATTTGATAAAGATTTTTTATGTATATTGAATTGTTTCTGTAAATAAAAGGTTCTAAGGTTACTGCACGTATTGAAGCGTTATATGATTATAAAAATCATCGTAATATAGAGTAGACTTCAAAAAAAACCCTTTTTTGTTACAGTTTATATTAAGCCTGATACCGAGCGAATTTCTTTATTTTTTACTTTTATATATTCTAATTATCCGCTATTCCTCACGCTTACGATGTTGCCCGTGCGATTAATTTCCGCCTTGCCTCTCCTACACAGACGTTAAGTAAATATGGGTATTGCGGCCTAGATTGGGACAGTTTAGTTGTTTTATTTAAAATTTAAAACAATTTAGTCCCCAATTTACCTATCTAGCTTCTGCATTTACTATTAATGTAATAATCGACCCGCGCGGGGACACTGCGCTACACCTCCCAGACAGTCTAGCTTTGAATTAGGGGTGGCTTTTCTGGACCATACATTGATGCACCGTATTCGCAACTCTGTTTACAAGTAATAAAGGTTACTTTTGCGTATGCCAAATGCAACATAAAACCTTTGTACGTCGCCTCATCTCATCTCGTTAGATGCAATTATTGATCCGCGCGGATCAAATGCGCCAATCAGGCTACCCTCTTGCATTTGATTCTAATTACTAGCTCCATATACTATACCGTGGTCGTTCTAAGCGATACATTGGCTAAATAATTTTTGCCTGTGACATTGCGATATTTAAAATGCACTGCGACGGACTCGACGATAAACTCGTCTATGCGTAAGATGGTTTTTTGCAGTTATACCTTCTTTTTTTGGTTTTTATCGGTTATATAGTTTTTAATGTCGAAAGAAGTTTTCATTCATAGTGGGTGCAGTTGCAGTGATTATCGTGTATTGAATTTATCGGTTCGTTTGTAAGCGATGTGAAGTTAATTGCTATGTTTACAAGTGAAACAAAAATCGATGTGTTATTCTATACGGAGAATCACTATATGAAAGCTTAGCGGGCACTTATTTTTAATTGCCACTTAAACGCTATTATGCGTATCATTTAATTTAAATTTTATTAAATAAAATATAAATTTTATACTATTTAAAACAATGTAGAGAACAAATAAAATAAATATACATACACTGACAAGTCCATACGTGTTCCAGTTCATCAGCATCAACACCAGGCGAGGTCAAGCCTGGCGAGGCGTCGGTCCAAGAGGCGGCCCTCCCCAAGGTCGAGGCCAACGAGGCGGTATGATTAGCACCGAACCCTACGGACGATGACTTCGTAGACCCGATAACCTTGGCTGATATCTTCACTCAACAGTTTCGCTGGAAATCATTGATATTTGGACGCGTTGAACCGTATGACAGGAAAATGTAATTTTGAATGTTGTACTAATGTATATATATGTTATGTATAATATATTATGGGCCAGTAAAGTAGGAGTGACGTTCCAGCTAAGTTCGAATTTCGTATAAACAAATTGAATTGTTCCCAACGTTGGTTATGAGGTGGCTCAATTAAATGTTTTCCATGTTCATCTAAATAATTTACGTAATAAGATTAATCAATGATAGTATTTTATAGCATTTTCTGTAACCGTAACTTTTTATATTTTACGGTAGTAATACTACCTTACGACGTTTGTGAAGTTCTTATATTTTTTTTAAATTATATTAAATTCTGATAATTTTACTGTGGTTTTACCTGGAAATTTAGTATAGATGTCAAACAAATCAATAATGTCAAAGTGACAGCTGCTTTAGAAATCTGACATAAATACAGATAATATAAAAACTTCACAAACGCCATATATTTCATTAATAATAATCATATATCTTAATTAGTATATTAAAACTCGAATCACGTATATATTTGTATCCAGTGTATGCTGTTGAGACGAGTATTGTATATTTCTACATTCCACCACATAAGTTCCAAAGACTGAAACAAAATCATAGCAAAAGTTGCAACGGTATATTATTAATATATATACAGGATGTGTTGTTAACTTTTGTAGTTGTGTAATCGTAACATGTAGTTAATAATGTCTATATCGTCGGTGTTATATTTTAAGGCACCTATATTGTCATAAAATTTGATATAAATATTCCATTTTCCATTATTTAGATCCCGTGTTTAATCGACGACGCTGTAATTTGTAAATTTAATGGAATTACATAAATAAACACATCCTGTATAATAAATAGGTTAAGTAAAGGTCTGTGCCGCCTCGATCGATGTATGTTTCAAGCTTTATGTAATAGTGTAGCTAGAATCTCAAAACATCCATATTGTTTTTTTTTTTTTTATTTTAAAGCGTTTTTTTCGCTTTGGCATCAATACTTAGGGTTACGAAGTTACGAGATGCGTTTTTTAGTCAGGGAAAAATGATATTTTTGTGGATATTTAATATATTTTTATTTTGAAACGACCAAGTACGGAGGTAGTGTTAGGCAGCTCGTTCGGTTAGTTCTAAATATAATGTTGCCATTCCAACAAGTGTACAAAAAGTTGTATTTTTTTGTTTGTTTATAATTCACGTCGAAATTTGTTTTTCGTCTACAATTCAATATAATATACAAGAACAAGATTATTAATAACCTTACAGTACAAAATACCTTATTGTGTATATTATTCATTTTATAAAGTATATGCTTTACTTAGTAATTGTAAGATTTTATTTTGTGTTTATTTTAAGATTGCATATTCGTAGTTTTGATGGAACAGTGTTTTATACGTACAATTTTTTTTATTTAGTCCGATATATTTTTTTTTTATTTTATAAATACAAGGGTTCTAGGTGTAAATAAGTGAAATTTTGTATGTACCTCATGTTTGAAATGACTGCTAGTTGTAATTATGTCACCGACATTTTGGTGTGGTAGACGCGGCGGGATCTAAGCGAGATCTATTTATGAGGAATATTCAAATATTCTGAATGCCAACTTTATAACCGTCAATGGTTTATTAAATTTATTATTTCTTTTTTTTTTTATAATTTTATATCATCAGGTGTTGTAACGGCGTTCAATGAAGCTTTAATATATCGATTCGTCCCATCGGTTTAGATTCGGAAATCGGAAGTGGTTAGTCATTAGCTCTCTCGTAAATCAATATTCGTACAATGAAAGCGAGTTGTGCATCGGTTTAGGTTTATTAGTTTTATATTCGGATTTACATTATTTACATTTATTTGTGTTATGCCGTCCCTTTCTAAAAAGAAACAAGTAGTTTCAAGCTCCGGTTTCAATGATTTAATTAAAATTTTCCCTTACGGTATGAGATTAAATGTTTTACCGTAAGTCGTGCGGCGCAACTACAATAGTAGATACGTTAGTAGCTATCGAATGCGTTCAATATGAAATAAAGGATACAAATGAGACAGGGTGATAGGAAAACAAACTGTAACTAACTTAGCTTGAAACCACAAACCGACAAGCTCAATTCATATGTTGTGATCGCGTACTGTACCTCTATGTAGAATAGTGATGTTACGTGCATATCTAGTTTTAAAGTACGACGAATATCGATAATCGACAACGATATCGATAACGTTACGACATTAATATTTCATATAAATTGAAATTATATTATAATGGTTTGGGTAAATCTATGTGTAACCTTAATCTTAATGGGTATAACTAACTAACATGTTTTCTATAGGATTTTCTATGTTTACATTCCATTAGTTGTAAGTCTGCATAATCAACCTGATAAGGTATAAGTATTTGTAATTTAATATATAATATATTTATATACTAAGTACTCTTAGAGTAAGCTCTATATATATTCCAAGGAGATTATTATGTATTTTTTTTACGTAAGGAACATTCCATATTTTTTTGGTAGCTGTATTATTATTTTAGCGTTTATAGCGATATTTTTACCAAATTTTTTTTATACCAATGCTCTTATATTATGTGTCGGTGTAGGGAGGCGCAGCTATCGGTCTTGAAACGCGGACGGTTGAGGCCTAGCCTGTACAGGTTTTTAGCCGCGTTGTTTAGTGTTAATTTAGGTTCTTTTATTTTGATTAATTAAAATACTCAATATACATAAAGGCAGAGGAAATCTTTGTCCATTACTCTCGAATTCCAAGATTTACGGCGTTTCTACCGTCCATTTATGTTGTTATACTCAAAAAATGATTAGATAACGTTTGAATATTAATTACTAATTTTGTTTTCTTTTTAATCTGTGACATTCCATTTTAAATCATTCCAGCAAATATTATATTATTTTTTTTTAAATTTGTTTTTTTTTTCTATATTAACTAGTCAGCGTTGTTCTGATCATATGACATGTATTGGACGGTAGAAATGTGGACGACTTGACCAAATGACAATTTACTTCGTGCAAAGTCGTTTTATAAATTACGTTGTAATAATATCTGTATTTAGTTTATATTTGAACTCACATGTTTACCTTCTTTGGGTTATTTCGATTGCTGCAACAATTTGCTGCAATTTACAATAAGTGCTCAAATATTTATGTCTATTTACAGGACTTTTTCATGACAAATTAGATGTATGTAGTTCATAAGTCATTAGATATATTCGTAACGTTTGGTACATATCGATTATATGTCGATTCTATGTTAATCGATTTCTGTCTTCAAACAGTAATGTTAATCTTGTATATTTAAGATCACATATATTTTCAACACCATCAATATGTCGTCTCTCGCCATATAGTTATTCATAATAGGTGTCTAGTAGTTCTATATATAACCTCTTTTCTAACATTTCATGTAGCATTAAGTGATAACACAATCGTATTTTTCTTTTACTTTATCAATATCAGGGTATATAATAAAAAAGAAAACGAGCTTCATATCGAAATAATCGAATTCAATAATGATAGTATTAAAATAACATCGATTGCCATTTTAGAATTTAATTTTAAAACGGCTGATTGCATTAGACCTCTGTCGAAACTATCATCAAACAATACTCATTGAAGATAAACAATATGAATAACATTTTCTGTAATATTTGAATCGATTCCCAATTTTTTTTTGGTAATATTTAAATCGATTTTTAATAATCGATTATATTTCACGTTTCATTCGCAAAGTGAAGTGGTTTCTATACATGAATCATGATAGTTTATTGAAAACACGAAGGAATGTTGTGAAATTGGCCAGTATTCGTAAGGGTCGGTAGGAAAAGACTTGGCGAGGTATATGTGCGTTTTGCAGTGATATATATCGTCCCTTAAAGAGATGGAATCTCTCGTAATCTAAAGGCTGCTTCTGTGTCAAATGTGATAGTATTGGCGTAGATTTGTACGAGAACTCGTGAAACGTTTTTTGAGATTTTAAAATTTTTATACTGTCAAAAAAAAATAAACGACTTTTTGAAGGTTTTAATGAACACTCGACGTTGAATCGACTCAGAGTATGTAATTTCTGTGTATATTAAGACAATATATTATGATTCTAATATTATATATATGTGTATATTAATATTACACTTTATATTTAAAATTGTTACTGAACACATTTATGTCTTTCATTAAAACTAAAAATATAATATTTATATATATATATATATATATATATATATATATATATATATATATATATATATATATATATATATATATATATATATATATATATATATATATATATATATATATATATATATATATATATATATATATATATATATATATATATATATATATATATATATATATATATATATATATATATATATATATATATATATATATATATATATATATATATATATATATATATATATATATATATATATATATATATATATATATATATATATATATATATATATATATATATATATATATATATATATATATATATATATATATATATAAAAGCATGTTCGTTTTTACTGTCTTCAAATTGATATATTTAATTATTTATGAGTTTTAATTTTAACTCAAATCAAAACTGTTAACTATTGAGTGCTACAAAAACCATACTTTATTAAATAAAAAACAAAGACTTATTTGATTAGCCATTTACTTACTCATTAATAACTCAATTATTATTATTCAATTTTTATCTTTATATACAAAGGTAACTGTGCCATTAAAATTCTGTAATCTTTATTTTCTACAGTCTTTATTTTAACATTATAAATAGCACTCAGCACGGTTGAAATACGTATTGTTGTTCATTGCAACCATAGAACATCAAAAGATCTTTTATTAGAATTTTTAAAAGGGTTTTATAAGATTGATTATAATTTTACAACTATATTAATCTGCACAGCATCTTTTTGTTCTACATTTCATTATTTATCTAACATATTCTGATTCGAGCTGACGTAGTGTTGTCGGAGTTAGGCATGAGGCCAAAGGCCGTTTTATGAATAGTTACATCGAGAATCAATTGTTTCCGATATATCTTATTCTAACAATGTCATTTAATGCGTTGTGAACGATTGTAAAGGAAAGTAATTATGTAGGTTGTATACTTGTAGTTTATCTTTGCGACATTCCAGTTTTATTGTAAGTTCAAATAAACGATAAATAATGGCATTCTCCCATAAAGAAAAATGAATTTGTAATTTTTTTGCTTAAGTTTTGTCCTCGAAAGCACTGCTGCATTTATCATGTCAGTTTTTTAGTTTTTTAATACGTATACCAATTGGGTTTTTTAAATCTACATACACACACACATATACATATACATATATATATATATATATATATATATATATATATATATATATATATATATATATATATATATATATATATATATATATATATATATATATATATATATATATATATATATATATATATATATATATATCTATATATATATATATATATATATATATATATATATATATATATATATATATATATATATATATATATATATATATATATATATATATATATATATATATATATATATATATATATATATATATATATATATATATATATATATATATATATATATATATATATATATATATATATATATATATATATATATATATATATATATATATATATATATATATATATATATATATATATATATATATATATATATATATATATATATATATATATATATATATATATATATCAGACTATATTACTTATTTCTGTATATGTTTATATCTATATATTATTTTATTTCACTTCGAAAGTATAATGATGTACAAATGCGATGCTCTCTAGTGGTGTGATCGATTATTTTTATATACATTTTAAGCTATTTTATTTTTGTACATTTTCTGTGATTTTTGCCGATCTATATATATATATTTGTGGTATTTTAAGTTGACAAGAAATTATTTTTTATATTATTTTTCCATTTTAAATGTCTTAAGTAGATCTTTGCAGTGCGAAGACGTGGACATTGTTCTTAATGTACAAACAAAATGTGAAAACTTTAGAATCTATTCGTGCAACTCAATTTTTTTTGGATTCCTACAATAATAATATATAGCGTAATATCAGTTGTTCGATATCATAACCTAGCTACCGTTTTTTAACATGTAAAAAATGTTGTGAATAGGACTTAATATTGAAATTAAGAATTTTATAATGAAACATAGTAACTTTAGTATATGTTAAAATACTACTTTAGTGTGAAATATTTGTGTAAACTGTTTGCTAGGTTATGATTATTGTCAAGTCTATCTATTCTTATGTAGCCATATGAACCAAAGTGCAGGAACGTTGTAAAAAATCCCATATTAAACATAAATATTAGAAAAAGTTAAGTTCACTACAAAATAAATATATTCTGAACTAATAAACAGCATTTGTCATCACGTCGCCTAAAAAATAAGTGGCAGTTCTATCAGAAAGCTGAATTACGGCTAAGAAGGCAAATTTACAGACTTTTTTTTAATTTAAATAAAAAAAAGATGTAACCGTACCAACGTACCAACATAAAAACCGATTAGGTAGAGCCTAATCAGTTTTTATGTTGTTATTAGCTTATTATATAGCTTATTTTAAAAGTTGACGTCCACCATGTCGATAGCAGTTTGTTTATTTAGTTCATAATAATGTAACATATAATCTATAATTAAAAAGCTATATATATATATATATATATATATATATATATATATATATATATATATATATATATATATATATATATATATATATATATATATATATATATATATATATACATATATATATATATATAATATTGAATATGCAGTCTAATATTCGATCGGCAGCCACGTGTCACATTCCAATGTTTCGATGAATGTTTGTATATCTTGAATATCGAAACTCGAAACTATACTCGTTTATACTCATCATTTTTTGATATGTTTACTTTAGCTCTTTTCGAAATAATAAATTATAATTTTCTATATTAGTTATTTTATTTCCTTTACCTTTCGTTCCTTTTATTTAATATAATAATTTTACATGAGGACTCCCCGGAGAGCATGTATGAAGAGGTTAATGACAGTGGACGAGGCGAATGAGGTACGCAGGGACCGCAGGGGCGCTCCGTTCTCTCTGACTACCACGGTATAGATAGAGCGTGAAGCTATGTATGTGTGCATAATTTTACTTTTTTTTTAGCTTTACGCTTTATCCCGCACATGGCAGGGTAGGCAGAGGGAACTGCAGGAACCGTGGAAACCTAGTGTTAAGATACTCCGTTGCTTACTCCTTCCTTTCTCCGTCCCCGCTTTCCGCCTTTTTTCTAGGCATTGCCTGTTGAGTGACTGAACTCAACGCCGCGCTTTGCCTTGTTTGCCAGAGCGAAGAAAATGGAAATAGAAAAATCCATCTACTCCGACTGGGGATCGAACCCAGAAACCGTCGCGTTACAGGCAGACGTTGCGCCTCTGCGCCATGACGGTTTTACTTGTTTCTTATATCTAAGTTGTAAGGCAATGTATCTTCACATTTTTCTATATCGCAGGTAAGCACAAATAGCGTAGTAGATAGATGATGAGTGGTGGAATTTTACTTAAGTAATAGTTAAGTATAAATATACTATTAACGATTTCATTAAAAGAAGATTATGATTCTTAACAATTTCTTGTAGTTGATGAAAATAAACGTAAGCAACAACTTATTTTGCTTTTTTTTTTAATGTTGTCCACTGTTTCTCTAATATATTTGCAAATGTGTAACTTATATATATGAATGTTATTAGGCTATTATGTAAAATGTGGAAAATGTATTATTAGCTTATTCCTACTTTCTATAAATGAAAGACTATAAAAGCGTTGAATTTTTGTCAATAGGGGTATTCCGCTACCGCATAGAAGGGATCCCTCTCGTCGCGTCGTCCCGTCCGCGCTGGAGTCCCTCAAGGCTCCACACTCTCCCCCCTTCTATACGTATTGTACACAAGCGATATCCCGCGCGTTCCTAAGGTAGAACTCGCGATGTACGCCGACGACACCGCGCTCTACACCACGGACCGCTCCGCTTGGATCCTAGCCGAAAGACTGCAACTCGCGGCCGACGCCCTAGGCGATTGGTTTAGCAAGTGGCGGTTTGAGGTCAACCCGGAGAAGAGCACAGCGGTACTCTTTCCGCGTAAACGTTACGAAACCGTCTCTACTATTCGGCTACAAAATAAACCGATCCCCTGGGAAAACCAGATCAAATATCTAGGCGTCATCCTAGATTCGCGTTTCTCTTTCCGTCCTCACATTAGACACGTGAGAAACAAAGCCATGTTCATCCTGAGCAGGCTGTACCCGCTCATATGCAAGCGGAGTAAAATGTCACTTCGCAACAAGCTGACATTGTACAAAACTTGCATCCGCCCCATTATGACCTACGCCAGTGTAGTGTTCGCACACACTAACACAGATCTCCTTCAGAAAATTCAAAATAAACTCCTCAGGATAGCATCCGGATGCCCCTGGTACGTTCGCAACGTTGACCTACATAAAGACTACGAATTGGAATCGATCAAAGAGTTCTGCAAAGGCTTAGCCAAGCGCTACTACGAGCGCGCAGACTCTCACCCTAATCCCCTAATCGTCGAAGCGTCTAAGTACGCTCCTCATCCTCACAAACTACTTCGACGCCCTCGAAGCGTTCTTCTAGACCCCGATGACCCAATTACAGTAGCCAACCGTAACTACAACGGAAGGTTACACTCCTCAGTCCAAAAGACTCGCCGTCGCCGTCGTAATTGGCGACGCGGCCCATCTCTCACAACGGCACGACCGCGCCTCGGCGCGGCGGGGCCAGTCGGTCCATGACCGCCCTACACACCTTCTTCTGAGCAGCCATTAATGCTCACTTTATTCTCTGGGGACGAGGCACACTCCGTCCCCCCCCGCCCGGTGACGCTGTCAAGACCAATTGAGGTTAACAGCATTCAAGCCCTTCAGAAAAAAAAAAGAAAAAGTCAATCGTGGCAGTTGCACGTAGACAACGGCCCATACTGGAAGGGAACTGTCCTGAAGTATGCTGATTTAGTGATCTATGTCATGGCAATGTAATGACGTGGAATTTATGTCCAAATATACTGGAAACATGTGATCTATAGGTATGTGTTTCAATGTTCTTTTAAATTGAACTTTAACCACTTCTGTTTTATACTAGAAATAGGCTTAAACTTACAGCGCCTTTAACTAGATTGCAACGAGTCCGCAATTCTTTCATGGGACAGTGTGTACTCTTTTACAATAGGAACCCAGAAAACGTCCAACAATGCTCTATATCACAAAAAATTAAAAGAATTGTGAAAGACGTTTGTGGGTTATTACCTGATTAGTGATTTTTTGAATGACAACACATCTTGGGAATGACATATTCGCTCCAGTCTCTCTCAAATGTGTCATCATCAAAATTGAATCAATGTAATATTATTGACCATTTGAAAAAAAATGTCACGCTGAGTTTATTGCGCCGGTTCTTTTCAGGTCTGAGGTACCTAGTAACTTTAGCGAACTTTCCTATAATGTTTACACTATTAAGGTTTATAACTATTAACTCCATCTTGTTTCACATTTGATTTTATGAGTCAGTTCTATTTTTATCATGGATTGACATTAGACAGAAGATGGCGCTGGCATGAATCATGTAGAATTTTACTTAGCGTTAGATGTTACAAATAGGTACAATTAAAACTGTGGCTGGTAATTTCGTTTTGTTCTGGTATTGTTTTACTTTCATAAATTGTTTTAATATGATTTTTTATACTTAATTTGTCTTAATAATGAAATAGAATAAAATCAATTTTTTAACAGTTATTTATAAGCTGCAAAATAAACTAAATAATCAAAAACGTTAATTAAAATTAAATATATCTTCGACTAAACAAAAGTAAACAATAATAGACAGACTTCGCTTTCAGTGAGGGTAAAGCTAATAACAGCTCCAAATAATTTAATTTTAGAAGTAGGGTTCCAGTGAGAGCTGTCGGCGACAAGCCTGGTAAATTCAACTCGTTCAAAGCTACTCGAACAAACAAAGCAAGTCGAAATTCGATTACGCTGTTTTATTTAATATTTTTCAATTGCGAATATATAATATATTAATGCATTATATTTTGCTTTCTCTATTTATATATACGTATATAAAAGGATATTGGTATGGATTTTATGACACGTGTGCAAGCAAATTACAGTCTTAACCAATACATATAATTTCTGATTCTTGTATAAGGTAGTAGCGCTTCAGTCGCTCCCATGCCGACTACTACTGGACATCTGTCATAAATATATTTATCGCAAACACTTTTGAATTCTTTAGCTGTTATTTTATCAACAGCATTCAGTCTTTCCAGAAGGTGGGGATGGCAGCCGGTACGAAGAATATTTACGCCGAGCTCTAAACAAGATTTTACAGTGCTATTGTAATTCATAATTATCTTTGATTTCAACTCGTTCTTTGCTCTGAGCAATTCCCCATCAGTTATCAAGAGACAAAGTCGCATCCACTCGTCTTGAATTGCTAATACCATATTATCAATCTCCATCTTCGGTGATGCAAATTCGATCCCCCATAATCCTGTATCCTCATAGTAATAGCTAAATGTTTTGTAATATTCACATAATTTTCCTGCGGATGCAACCTGTGCAATGTGATTTCCTTGGTTAGGACCGCCCGGTTGCGACGCATCCCAGCCCCCGAGAACTGACGATGCTAAGTCTATATATTGTTTATCTTCATCACAAAACGACGGTCCCTCCAGAGCCAAAGCTACATATCCGACATTCATCGAATCGTCTCTGTAAACTATTTGTGAGCCTGTATATCGTTTTGGTCCAAGTGTAACGGGCTGTGGGCACTCATAGCTTTTCCTAATATTTTGTTCCACCATATTTAAAATAATGTCATGTTTTATACCACCTACTGATGCTAATATCATTTTTGTGGGATCAAATAATTTGCTCATATATCCACAGATAGTATTAGAATTAAAATTGCAAAGATTTTTACTCAAACCCATAATAGTTTGACTCAATGGTGTACCTTGGAATGCGGTAGTATGCAAATAATCATGTAAAACTTTTCTCGGGCATTGGTCGTGCTCTAACATTTCCTGATAAACTAAATCTCTTTGAATATCTATTTCAGGATTGGCATAAGCATTGTTGAAGACGCAGTTCAATAATATATCTAACGCTCGTGTGCAAACATTCCCAAGGCATTCAACGTAAAAGGCAGTCGTATCTCGTGTCGTGTAACATTTGAATTTGGCTCCTATATTCATCATATCACGTTCTAAATCAGTTTTTCCCTGTTTATGCGTACCTTTATAGACGAGATGTTGAAAAAAATATGTAACACCATTTAGCATTTTATCTTCGTGTCGGGATCCCGCGTTGATAAAGAGCCCCATACAGGCGTGTGAACATTTCCTTTCCTCTGTAGCAACTGTCAATCCACTAGTTGCCTCGAAAATTTGTATGCTAGGTGATTCTTTTATAAGGTGCTTATATGTTGTTGCTGTATGGTTACATCGCACACATTCCTTGGAAAATTTGATTATTTTCTGGTATAATGCAAGTCGCAATAGCATATTAGCTTTATAGCTTTCGGTTTTTTAACCCAATGGTATCAAAATAATAAGCTTAAAAGTTAAATAAAATTATAAGTGTTAATTATTATAGAATTGGGACACTGTCAAAATGATAGTAATGACGATATTGCCTTGAAATGAATCAAGGAGGCTAAATATATATAATGTTAAATATATAAAATTTAATAATATGAAGTAAGGCGTTTGACTTTAAAATATTAAAAGAAATAACTTTGTTTCATTTTACAAACAATAATACAATTATATTGTATTGATTGTCTATTAGGTAAATTATTCGTTGGACAATTAATAAAAGTATTTTGGTATTCAATAGGTTTCTATGAACGTATAATAGTATATGAGAGGGATAATTACTAAATTCACTAACGCTGATTAAGAAAATAAATAAATATGTAAAGACTTTTTACAGAATTCATCAGATTTGTTAATATTCTGTGGGCAGTTGACGTTAATTTGATATATTGTGTATTAAAAATCTACTTGTAAAGTTATTTCCATAAGGAGCTTTCATTTTATTCTAGCAATTTCTATTTTTCTAAAACACAGGAGAAAATCACTATAATTTAATATGTTCAAGTTAGTAACGAGAAAAATCAAGATTAAGTACAATTATCCATTACCTCACAAATTGATGTCTTCTGGTGCAGATTTAAATGTAAAAATTATGTCAAACGGCCTAAAAGTTGCTACAAAAGTTGTGGATTCTCCTCTTTTTTGCGCATCACTTTTTATAAAGTGCGGACCGCGATACGAAAATTCTTGCAACAACGGTATTTCCCATTTTATCGAACATATGGCCGTATCTAATAAAGATATAGAGGAATTTGTTCACAAAAATTGTATGAGCGTTACGTCGGTTACCACAAGAGAATATCAGATGTTTTCAGCTGTGAGTCCTGTCGAATACATGCCTCAATGTATTGAGGTGCTGCTTCAAATAATATCTAAAATTGATGACTATGATGAGACTGATGTTGATTCAAATAAAAAACATATCTGTTTCGAGGCAAGTGATTACGATAATAATCCAAAATCAGTGACATTTGATTACTTACACCAAACAGCATTCCAAGGAACACCTTTGGCACAAAGCGTGATAGGTACAACCAAAAATATTTTAAGCTTCGATAAGTGTGTATTATCTGATTTTATTAAACAAACTTATCAACCGCAAAAGTTATTTCTGGCATTATGTGGTAATGTAACACATTCGGCATTGTTTGAACAAGTAAATTTGCATCTACATTGTTTGAGGTACAAGAATTGTAATCCAGTAAATACTGGTACACAACGTTATACGGGGTCTCAAATTGTTTACCGAGACGATTCGATGCCTTATGCTCATATCACTATCGCCATGGAAGTCCCAGGGCGGCACTCTGCCGAATATTTAACATGTCTAGTGGCTAGTTGCCTCACAGGGTCATGGGATAGGACACAAGGAGGAACTATTACAAACGGATCACCGTTGGCGTGTGCAGCTTCGACTTCTAACCTATGCGAGAAGTTTGAATCTTTCTACATTCCTTATCAAGATGTGGGACTGTGGGGTATTTATTTTATAAGTCAACGCCTTGGTATAGACAATATGGTCGAGAGTATACAAGAGCACTGGATGAAAATGTGCACTATGACTGTAAAATCTGATGTACAGCGAGCAGTTAATTTAGCAAAATTTAAATTAGCCAAACGAATGACCGGAGTAAAGAATTTCTCTCGCGATATGGGAACCCAGTTGTTATATAGCCCAGATGGTAAAACTTCATTAGATCTTTATAATGAGTTGTCGAGTGTAACAGATACAATGATAAAAGAATTTGGTTATAATTACATTTATGATAAATGTCCTGTTGTGGCAGCCGTTGGGCCGACGGAGGCACTGCTCCCTTATACTAGAATAAGAGGTGGAATGTATTGGTTAAGGTTGTAAAGTAGTAATATAAAAATTATATACTATGATCTCATCTCTTTCTATATTCTTGACTAACAAGTACATTAGAAAATATACATAAAAATATATCTTTTTTTATTATATTTAAATAAATAGTTTAGTTTTATTATTTCTTATGACAAATTAAAAATTTATTAAAAATATCATCTTTATACGAATATATTTGTATAATTTCCCATTCTATTTTTAATAAAGGCAAAATTGTAAGCGAATAGGTAATTTGAATCTTAAAAGTAATTTAGATTATTTACAGTCTTGTATGAATGTGTTGTGAAGGACATGCTTAATCTAAAACCATCTCGCCTAAGTATAAATTGTCATACGTCAGTAGACCAAAGTAAAGGATGTACTTGTTAGTAACTAGGGACTAAAATATAAATTGTTGTGTAATTTAATGGCAAAGCTATTCTTGTAGTTTGTAACGTCAATTAACTCTTGTTCATAGACCTACAAATTATTCGATTAGGTCATACAAAGTGCATCTGCCTCTACTATGTGATAGCACTGCGACAACGTGACTAGAGTTGGCTGTTTATTATTATGCTATTTTAAACTATATTTGCGGCCATAGTAGCGTAGAGGAACAGTAGACAGCAAGTGCAATAGCTTTATATTGATATCCACTATATAGAGTATTGATGTAATTACAATAATTTTTATTTTCTTACTCTGGTGGCCAAACTTCAGTATATATGGAAAAAAAGCGTAAACGCTACTGCTGAAAAATACATTAAGTAATATTTTCGACTATATTCTGTAGAAGAAAAGCTTTTAAATAATGATAATGTTTCAATTTAACTTCTGAATTCAGAACTTACACGCACGTAATATTATTTCAAACTAAAATATCTGTACTGTACGTGACTTCCGATGTTACGGAAATTATTGTCGCGTTTTTGGCGTCGTTCGTAGTTTTGCAATTAAATTTATTTTTATTTATTTCCAACAGATTTCATAGTATTTAAATGCAATATTTTTATGTCGATAAGAGTGCTTTAGTACAATGATAAAATGGTGTCATTTGTATTGAATTTTTATTATACATTGAACACATTGTTGAACTACACCTTGTATTATATGTTTCGTTTATAGCTTTATGAAGCCACAGCAAATGAAATAATATTTATTTTGAACTTGAAGGGCTTTACTTTTAGACAAAGGCGCTCGCTTTACCTGTATTTTAATTTTTCAATTCCATTTTCTTTGCTCTAGCAACTAGACAGCGTTGTAATAAGTTCCTCGAAAAGAGGAAAGCGGGGAACGGAGTGGGAGAGTGGGGAACACTAGGCTTTCACGGTTTTCTATATCTAACCTGCTATAAGAGGGATAAAGCGTGAACCTAAAAAGTAACAAAAAATAATTTATTGGTAAATTCAATATGATTCTCACTTTGTAAATTTTATGAATTTAAAATAAACTTACTAAATATTTAATAGAAAGAAATATCAAGCAGATAAAAAGAATAAACATATTAGATAAAATCTCTTTGAGTGCAGTAAAAAAATATAACACGTCTCAGTTTATTCTTACTCCAACAATTGGCTACGTGAAGGCAGAAAAGGTGTACTCCTGATGCCCTAGGGTTACACGACCTAGATACGGGTCGTTACAAAATTGTGTTGCCAGCAGTAACTATGTACTTGTATGAAAATTTTATTCATATTAAATAGTCTTAAAGCTCTTTGTAAACTTTATTTTCAGATGGTTTAAAATATGGTTTAGAGAATATGGAATTTGAACTTATATGTTGTTAGCATCTTCGTAGGTAGATTATTACAAAACACCATCGTTTGGCGAGCGAGAATGTTATTACTATTAAATATTTTTATGATTTTTTAAGTAATCTTATTTATGATTATTAAACCTGTTTAGTTTAGTGGTAATACTCAACGCCGTAAGAAAAATTAAATAACTGTTTCATCCCGAGTGGGAATCGAACCAGCAAACACCGTGTTCAAAGTAAGACGTTGAGCAACTCAAACTCAAATGAATTTTTAAAGATTCTTCATTGTATACTTTTTATATTTCATATGACAATGTGAACTTTTATAGTGTTTTCAGGCAATTGTTACAATCTGCGTACGTTGTGTGTTGTATGGCGCGGCGGCAGCACAATGCTTGTTTATCACTGTTTGGAAACAAACTTGTGGGCACAATGCTGTTTCTCGGTCGACATTCATTTAAGGTTTACGGCTCGCATTCAATTCAAATTTAAATATGACCCACTTAGTGAGCACAACTTCATATATATTTCTATGTGTAATATAATTTTAAGTATATATTGTTAGAATTATATCTATATTAAATATATTTAAGAAAGAATTTTATATTTCAGAAGGAAAAAAACGTAATTCTTATAGAATAACCTGTGTTTTCCGTCTGTTAATATTATTTTCTTCAAATTACTTAAAAGAGTCCATTTGAATTTTTTAAGTCAACAAGTTCTTGAAACACAGAAAATATTGACAATTCTAAATCAACACCCTTAAGCAATATAAGTATTGATGCTTAATTTTTTTTAAAATGTCAATCTAATCAAAACTTTCAGGATACGTCTTTCTATTGTATATAAAGAAAATAAAATATCAAAATTGAAAAATTAGATTCATGAAATAGTAATAATAGTAGTATAACCGTACGCAAATATTACTCGCATTATATCGATATTTTCTAAAAATCTTGTTTTGGAAATGTAATTACTTTTTTAATTGACTAGTCACAAAGTTTTGTAGAAATGGTAGCTTCGGGCTTTTTCCTGTAAATTGTAGGGTAGATAAAACGAAAAAAGCGTTAAGACACTTTGTTCTGAAATGAAATAATTAAAAGGAGTCAAAAACTGTACCGTTCTGCCTTGACGAATGCGCCTTTGGGATTGATATCAATTAATATTCAAACGTGATACAATACATGAAAAGACCCGATCACTTACATTTGAACAATGCCATATTCACACCTAACATAAGATAAGACATAGAAAAAATCAGAACGTTGTGTGTGTGTGTGAGTAATTAAGATACTGTAGAATGAGCTTTTAGAACAGCCAGAGTAATGTATATATATATATATATATATATATATATATATATATATATATATATATATATATATATATATATATATATATATATATATATATCTATATATATATATATATATATATATATATATATATATATATATATATATATATATATATATATATATATATATATATATATATATATATATATATATATATATATATATATATATATATATATATATATATATATATATATATATATATATATATATATATATATATATATATATATATATATATATATATATATATATATATATATATATATATAAATATATATATTATACGTTAATGTAAATTACTTAATATTTACTTAGTTATGAATAAATATTACACGAAAATGTAAGTTTCATAAACATAGTAAATTTAATAGTATTATTATGTCAATAATAATACTATTCAAAGAAATTTATTATTTATAACATCTATAAAATCTAGTACGCCATGCCGCTTTATAATATAGACACATTACATAAGTATTGGTTTGTTAAAGAATATTACTAATAATGTCTAACGGAGCAACTGTACGCCTCGTTCTGGATACCGGCTCGTTATGTACTAAAGCTGGGTTTGCAGGAGAATGGTTTCCTCGATGTATTATACCAACAACAGTGGGACGGTGAGTAAGTGCGTGTTAAAAAATTGATATACCTTAATCTAGTTTTGAACACAAAGTTTTCCAAAGATTCTTCTTATCTTAATGTAATTTTCCAAAGACTTTTGGTTGCTAGATTTCGCCACGACGGACTAATGGACGGAGTACCTGATTTATACTTTGGAGACAAAGCTATTGCAAATAGAGGAATATCAACACTGTCTTGGCCAGTCAAGGAAGGTTTTGTAGACAATTGGGGTGATATTGAAAAGCTTTGGCATCACATATTTTATAGAAAGCTCCACGTAGCTCCAGAAGAGTCACAAGTTATGGTTTCACTTCATCCATTGACAGAACGCCGGGATAAGTATGTATCTGATTAACATTTTTTTAATACTGACAAGTCCAAAGTTATAGCCATGTTTCCATGTTAAAGTAAAGTTAAAGCATGTTGAAAAATATATACAAGTATATGTAGTACGTATACGCAGGTTAATATCTGGTATCCACGTCCACGTCCTAAGGTCAATACGAGTGGAATGTATATTTTTATTTTTGCCTTGCAAGGAAAATACGACAAAAGTGTAGAAAAATGATAAAAACAGTACAATTATATTGGGAATTGACGTAACCTCAGATGTTCAAAGTCTTAATTGAAAAATTGCGTGTTGAATGATTGTACTATTGTTATGTAAGCGCATCGATGGAAGACAAAGCAATAGATTTTCTAAATATATTACATGTTTAGTTAAAATATTTATTAATTATTATTTATAATATTAATAATATTTGATACTGAGTTTTTAATTGAATAGTAACTTGTCATCAAACTCCGTCAAAATAGCTTCTCTGAAATGAGCTTGGGTAGCATTTTTTTATTAAATTTATAATTACAGGTAAAATAATATGAAAGTTGTTAATATATTTGCAGAGAAAAAATAGCAGAAATATTATTTGAATCCTTTGACATACATGACTTGTATTTAGCGGTTTCATCCGCATTGGTGTTACATGCGAGTGGCAGGACTTCAGGAGTTGCGTGGGAAAATGGTCATTCATGTTCATATGCTTCGCCGGTGTTTGAGGGGTTCCCGCTTAAACACGCAACTTTTTGCTCTGAAATAACAGGCAATTCTTTAACGCACCATCTTCAGAATCTTCTCGCAAAAATCGGTTATTCATTCACCACTCCAATGGATCTCGATAGATTAGATGAAATTAAGGTAAGCTTACAACAACAATAACTTTAATTATGTTAATAAAACAAGCTTAATTATATGATTCTAAATATTCTACTTATAGATAAAATTATGCTACGTAGCAACAGATTTTGAAAAAGAATCAAATGATTCAAAATTTTGTAAAGAAAGCGTAACTTACACTCTTCCTGACGGCCAGCACGTGCTTGTTGGAGAGGAACAATACTTATGCCCTGAAATGCTATTTCGACCTTTAAAAGAGAATGGTGCAAACATTGTAGACGATATTTGTTCTAGTATAAGTAAATGTGATATAGATTATAAATCATTATTCTTTGGAAATATTGTAATAGCTGGAGGGACAAGTTTATTTAAAGGCTTACCAGAACGATTGAGTATGGAATTGTCAAAACGGGTTATTGGACAGCCAGAGATCGTGGCCAAGGTTGACGCTATGCCTTCAAGGCAGTACGGTGCTTGGGTAGGTGGATCAATCTTGGCCTCACTTAAGTCCTCTGAAGGATTTTGGATGACTAAGAACGAATACAATGATAATGGAGCCGAGAGGGTGCACTATAATTTTTTTTAATCTTATATTTGTGGTATACGTCTTTGTATGCTGTAATAAAAGTAAAATGAATTAACTAAATTTATGAAAAGCCTGTCTTTGTAGAAGTTATGATAGATTATGTAAAAACGAATAAAGTAAAATTTAAATTGTGTAACCAACCGTTTTTTATTATTTTTTTATTATAGCTTTACGCTTTATCCCGCACATGGCAGGGTAGGCAGAGGGAACTGCAGGAACCATACAAACCTAGTGTTAAGACACTCCGTCGCTTTAGTCCCTGCTTTCTCCGTTCCCGTTTTCCGCCGATTTTCGTGCATTGCGTGCTGAGTGGCGGAACTCAACGCCGCACTTTGCCTAGTTTCCAGAGCGAAAAAAATGGAAATAGGAAATCCGTCTTCCCCGAGTGGGTATCGAACCCACAAACCGTCGTGTTTACAGACAGACGCTACGCCTTTGCGCCACGATGGTCCTTTTTTATTTTCTTATAATGAAATGTATTATATTCTTTATAAGTACTAATATCGTTGTAATTAAACGTATACATATAATTTATGTCATAAATGATTGCATCTAACAAAGTAAACAAATATAGTATAGTAGTTAATTTTCACGCCACTTACGAATATCCGCTGTTGACACGATTGGTCGCTTAATTCATTTAAATTTTCAGGATAAATTTGATATTAACTTAGTAAATGCTTACATATGGAAATATTTTTAAATCAAAGGTTTTCATGTTGCATACTAACTCATGTTATCAATAAAACATCCATCTGTAATAAAAAAATAGTATACATATATTAAAACTGTATTATGTCAAATATTTATATATTTATTTATCTGTGCAACATTAATTATTAAAATGAAAGTCTGTTTGAAAGCTGAAAGAATTAACACATAACATGGCGTTCGAAAAGCCAGTTGTAGTAATTGATAACGGTAGTTACAATATCAAAGCAGGATTTTCATGCGATAACCATCCCGTTTCCATATTTAGAACATTAGTAGGAAGACCAAATTATCTACATGGCACATATGGACATGATTATTATGACGTGTTGATCGGCGACGATACAATAGATGTAAATGACCTAGAACTGTCACAACCTGTTGTAAATGGCGAAATTGAACACTGGGACAACATGGAAAGGATTTGGCATCATGTTTTCTATAAAGAATTAAAAGTTGCTCCGGAAGATCGTTCTGTTATTTTGGGTTGCGGACCCACGGCGTCTTTGCAAGAGAAGTAATTAACCTTTTTAAAGTGTAAATTATCATAATACTGTACCTTAAAGTATTAAAATTTGTTTTGAATATCAACCGCAAGATCTACTTAAAATACAAATACTGCTCTTTTTAGTTTAAACCTATAACTATCGCACAAAGTGAACGTATATTCAAAATTTACTGTCATGGTAATCTTTTCAATTTTAAAAAATAAACTCAATAATATAAAAATTGTTTTAGGATAGAGTGCTGTGAAATATTTTTTGAAACGCTGAACACTCCGGCACTCTGTATACAATCACAAAACGTTCTAGCTATGTACGGATCGGGTGTTACTACAGGCCTATGCGTCGATTTCGGATATTCTAGTACCAATATTATGCCTGTCTTTGAAGGAGGAATGGTCAGTTATGCACAGATGTGCACCGGCTTAGGAGGCTTTCAAATATCAGAATATATCAAAAACTGCTTAGAAGAAAGGGAATTGCTTACAGCAGTCAAAGTACCAGACGATATTGAAAACATTCAAAAAGAGTGCTACATTACACAAAACTGTGCAATGCCCAGAAACAAACACGACGTTAAATATAAAATTTCCACGGAAAGAGAAATCGACATTACTAATGAGGTTTTCATGGCAGCGGAAATGCTTTTTCAACCGCACTTAATCAAAAATGATAACAAAGAATATATTCCTTTACAAGACGCTATAGTGACGGCCGCTCTGAAGTGTGATGATGAACTAAGATTAGAACTATATGATGCTATTATACCTTGTGGTGGTTTGTCTTTAATACCTGGTCTCAATGAAAGATTGGAAGTAGAAATCGAAGGTATAGTCAATGAATCAGTGTCAATTCTTTCATCACCTGAACCTTATACTATAACATGGTTAGGTGGCGCTGTATTCGCAGGGCTTCCTGATACAAGGAAAATATTCATATTAAAAAATCAATTTGAAGAGCAAGGGGAAAAAATTGTAAAAAATAAGTTTATGTAGTCTATAGCTCATGTTTAAATTTACCCATCTAAGAAACAATATAGTCAAGATGAGAGAAAATAATAAAGTAAAGATTGACATCATATGATAAAACGACTGGTATTTTTAATTTCTTAGCTTAAAATGAATATTCTTATTAGTTTTTTTATAATTATCTATTTTTTTCCTTTTGTGTATTGCTCTAACTCAGTGGAATTACAATTAAGAATTTGGTAAGAAGCTGAAACTCCTACTTTAACCTAAAGCTATGCGTGCTTTTCTCTATATGTTTTCATTTCGCTCACTTATAAACTTGTTTTTTGTAATCTATGAGACTAGTATATAGTACAAGTAAATTAATTAATTAGAACTTGATACTTCTACGTTTCTTAAAAAAAAGTACATACGGAATGACCGAAAAGTGATCATATTATTGATCCTTTTTTGTTTTCAAATACGAAACTTTAAAAAAATTGTAATAATTGACAATGTATGTAATTAATTTATTATTTCTGTACACATATTTCTAAAATGTTTGTCTAAAATTTCAGTAAACAGTGTAGTGATTGATTAATTGATGCAAAAGATTACATTTCTCGTCATCTAATACAATTTATTTAGTTTCATCAGCCTAGTTGCCAGACTGAGCAAAAAAAAAAATAATAAATAATCTATCCTATTCAATTGAAAATTGAACCCACAAACTGTCATGCTTATAAGCAAAGAGGCGCAAGCCTCAGTGCTACGACGATCGACGATGCAACTATAACTAAGTAGCATACAAAAGTTTATATAAAGTTATATAGTTACAGATATTTAAAATTTCAAATATATTTATATATTTGTTGGGCCTGTGTCCCATATAACAGCGGCCGAGTCATTCTAATCGGCGCGAACCTGAGCCCTAGAGGCACTCACTTTGCTCCAATATTGTGAAGAAAGGGTCGTACTGAAAAGGTTTTGCTAAATGGAGGTTACAGATTGAAGAACTTCGTGAAATATAAATGAGATTCGTTTTGTAAAATCTGAATTTAAGGTGCAATTTATAATCTTGTAGTGGTCTATCCTCCAATTGCTCACAGACAGAGTGTAATCACATATGTTTTACCCAACTTTTTAGCTAAAGTTTTTGTAGGGTTTATTAATCGAGTTGTCCATCCTCCTATCTTTCAGCTGGTCAGCCAACGTCTCTGCCTCTCATCCAGCCAAACTATATATGCACTATAATTAAAAAGAGTAACAAAGACTCAATCATGAAAATAAGGTTTTAAAAAGGAATAAAAACCACGCTACGTCTCATTACCTTAACCCTCGTAAACATTCGTGCCGTGAAAATTCAAGCCATAAAAAGTTGAACGTGGGATTATATATATATATATATATATATATATATATATATATATATATATATATATATATATATATATATATATATATATATATATATATATATATATATATATATATATATATAAATAAATATATATATATATATATATATATATATATATATATATATATATATATATATATATATATATATATATATATATATATATATATATATATATATATATATATATATATATATATATATATAATCTTTTATCATTCCATCTACCTCGAGCGAGACTCGAATCCACAAACCGTTAATTTTCAACGGTTCTGTAAAAAATTTTAACACGGTTAAAAACTTCACACACATTTTTAAACGGTATAGAATTTTACAGCTTTTCCGAGCTATTGTGCCTTTTAGTTAAAATTATTAGGACAAGACGAGATTATACGTCCCACTGTGGGTATGTTGTGTAGACACGTAAACTATTATTATTTAACGAATTTTAACCCTTTGCTTGACGACGGTTGACGATTTTATTTACAATAATAAAACAAATGAAAGCCATTAAAACTTTGTGCACTTTTAAAAATTTTAAAATAGGTCATTGCCGTACACTTCATATATAAATGGATAAAGCGATATAGATAATCACGGATGTCAGCACATTTTATAATCAGTTTACAATCATCTTATTTTGCTAAAACAAAAATCAAACTGACTAGACTGACTTTGTACATTTTTTATTGTAGAAAATCGTTTGAGGACCGTCGTGACGCAAAGGCATAGCGTTTGCCTGTAAACGCTACGGTTTGTGAGTTCGATTCCCACTCGGGAGTAGATGGATTTTACTATTGCCATTTCCTTCGCTCTGGAAACTAAGTAAAGTGCGGCATTGAGTTCCGCCACTTAACACGCAATGCCTCGAAAAAGGCGGAAAGCAAGAACTAAGTAACGGAGTGTCTTAACACTAAGTTCCCACGATTCCTGCAGTTCCCTCTGCCTAGTGTGAAACTAAAAAAAAGAGGAAAAAATCGTTTGTCTAATTTCAAAAAAAGTAATAAACTCTAATTATACTGTTCTTATCGTAGAATTTTATAATAATAAGTCACGTGATGATCCGTGAAACAGTGATATCGTTATTAACACATTTTCCTTAATATAACGTATAAAAACAGGCTCACATTAATGTAACAAAACCTATAAAAATTATTATAATTTTTTATGCCTTTGAGACTTTGATGTATTTTAAATTATAGTATTATGGTTAACTTAATTTGTAATTCAGAGTTAATTTTATTTCACTTGAATTTTAAATAAAACAGTTATATTCATTTAAGTATTTTAAAATCGAACTTAAATTATTTTGTAAATAAAATGTATAAGTTGAAGGGCAGTCTATTCTAGGGAATCTACGGACCGCCACACGGTCCTCCAGGTAACAGGACTAACAGACTCGGCTTAGCTACATAGACAATCTTTAGCTATTTAATAATAGTATTTGTAGGCTAAGTACGTTTATAAGTTTCATTCATTTATCAAAGTAATTTATCATATACTAGGTAACTATTTAATGTTTTTAAGCAGCACACATGCACTCGGAGCACTTAACGACATTATTCAAGCATAAATTTTAGTTTCAAGACTAGAAGTCGCACGTGAAGCTATTTATCATAAAATTGTGATCCATCTAAGAAAAGCATATGAAGTATTTTATTTTGCGAATATCTGGAGCTTGAAATATGATGCTTCATAAAACATTACGATACGAAAGTAATGTGACTAATGTTATCTCGAATCGAGTCTTACATTATTTATCATTTTAATGTTTGACCGTCGTGGCGCAGAGGCGCAACGTCTGCCTGTAACGCGGCTAACGCGACGGTTTCTGAGTTCGATCCCCAGTCGGGGAAGATGGATTTTTCTATTTCCATTTTCTTCGCTCTGGCAACTAAGGCAAAGCGCGGCGTTGAGTTCCGCCACTCAACACGCAATGCCTCGAAAACGGCGGAAAGTGGGGACGGAGTAAGCAGGGACTAAGTAACGGAGTGTCTTAACACTAGGTTCATATGGTTCCTGCAGTTCCCTCTGCCTACCCTGCCATGTGCGGGATAAAGCGTGAAGCTAAAAAAAAAAAAAAAAATGTTTGATTTGTATTTCATATAACATAGGATTAAAAATAGTGTTAGTGCCTCTATTCTGTAAGAACAGAATTAGATATTGCTATTTTTTTAAATATGGCGACAATATCATGGTGACATGTTGGGTGAAAACATGTCCAACTTAATACATTGGCTAGATTTTAATCATTTATCATTATGTGAATGTTTACTTCAAAGTTGATGTTTTATTGAACTAACATGTAAAGGAGGGATATTTTAAATATGGGCTTTTAAAAGAGCTGTTGACTGAACAAGATTAAAACAAAGTGTATATCAAAAAAACATGTATATCGTTTGTGGATAATATTTTTGTTTACGTACATTTAAGTGCATTTGATTTTAAAAATCATTGCTTTTTTTAAATTTATTGTACTTAAAAATATTTCGTTTAATATAACACAGTATACATACAATAGGGGCTATAGTCATAGATTTAAAAAAATAAAATGCTTGAAACTCATAATACTTACTAAGTATAGCGTAAAAACATTTTTTAAAATCTATATCTTACTCATTTTTAAATTGAGTTCTAAATATTATAAGTTAATTTAATTCAGCACGATACTTCGATTCATGATTGTTTCTATTTAATTCATTTACTTAAAGTAATAAGAAATATTTTAAGAAATATAAAAATACTGCCATTACAATTTTATTATTCCCGTACCAACGAATAGGTGTATAAAATATATTACTAAATATATAATATAAAATATATTAGTAGACTATCAAAAGACCATCGATGAGGTCATTTTGGTGCGATGGGACAGCGTATGATTGAGAACCGATCACGTCGAGATCCATATCAATTATTTCTAATTTCTCAATCTGATAACACAATATGACAAGGCGTGGAGTTCCGTACCTTAAGACACGGTGACTTGAATTATCTGAAAGGTTCCGTACTCTGAACAATGTGCGAAGTACGCAAGAGGATATAGAATTGTCTATACATTATTCGTTTTCTTTGATTGCATTTGACTGCATGCGAGACAAAGTGTTATAACAATTTGAATTTAATCTCACCAAAATCAGAGTTGCATACGTTTCTAAATTATAAAAGCTTAATTTATTAAAAAAAAACTTAAAAGCCAATTCGAGAAGTATTCCATAACAAGCAATAACAGCAGCGTTCTGATCTAACCCATGATATATTGTAAAAAGTTTCCGGCACTCGAAATTGAATAAATAAAGTAGGTGGGGTGATAAGTTGCCGTTGTATTCTGTGCCAAAACTCCGATAAATTCCCGTTATGAGTAGACACTTTGTATTTTTAATATTAGAATTAAATTAAAATAACCGTTATATTATAAGCAAGTCCTAAAAGGTAAAGAAAGTAGTGCAGTAAAGCGAGCTTATGTAAGTTACTCAGCAAGGTAGCATAACGTTTTAATTCGCTATATAATTGAAATTTAGTTAATGTAGGCGTGAAAACTTTGATAATCTTTTCTAAAACTTCGTGGATTTAAATGAATTTACAGATTTTAATTAACTCAATGAAAAATTACTGAATCGGACAGCAGCATTAGAATGTAATAATTCTATAACAACGTTTCTAAGATCTAGAATGGAATCCTTATTGACTACATATATCCATATGTTTACCAAATGTTACTGCGAACGTGGGTGTGTCAAAAGTCAGTTTTGATTGTGTTCCCGCGTTTAAGTCAATGAAGACGGAACAACCAAAGACATGCTGGAAGAAATGAACGGTGAATCTGTCAAATGCCCGCGGGGCTTGTATTTTAAATGTGCATCGGAATAATTAACAACTCAACAGGTTAGTTCTGTGGTGTTTCATTGCTTTCATCTTAAATACGAATAATATAAAGCGATGTTCACAGCGAAGGGTTATATTTATATCATTTGCATTTTAATGCTCAGGTAAGACTAAAATTTGCGACGAGTGTATAAATTACTAAACGCGCAATGTTGTGAAGCATTTCACAAGTTATGTAAAAAGTGAGAGTCTTCTATATCCAAAGCGATTACGCTTTAATGTGAAAAAAATACTCTCTAGTGTATGTTTAGTTATGAATTTGAATTATATTTTTCAAGTTCCATACTTCTTTACGACACATACGAGCGATCATTTTGGATTCTATAATACAACAAGAGTATGTTTAAAAATCTATAAAATATTATTTACACCCCAGTTAACTTCTAAACCACTAAATACGGATGTATAGCTTGGTACTATTGATAAAAATATTATCATAATTGAGAATGAAGATAAAATAAAAATTAATTTTTAAAATGACTTAAATGTTTGAAATATTGGAAATATTAACTTATATTAAATGTTATTTTCCATTTAAAAAAAAAATTAAAAATGGAAATATTAACTTATATTAAAGCAATAAATATAGCTGGACGAGTCATCATACATTCGATTTTTCTCACAATTGTAAAAAAAAATTTCATAATATATCATTTGAACTCCGTCGTGTAGAATCATTCTAAGAAGCGATGCCTGCAATACAGATGAAAAATAAATGCTACTGAAAAGTTTTAATAGTACTCTGAACTCTCTATCGTTTTCTAAAAGATCTCAACCGATTAATTATTAATTAATTTCTTGAAAATACTTTCAAGGTGGTAGAATCGTTACGAATTTAATTGATTGCAAATCGATTATATTAGTGAAGCTCGTACAGTAAGTAATGTATTATAAAGGAGGCCCTTTCAACCTACACTTGAGTCGCGGCGGGTCCGGCACCATGAAAAGTTTCTTTTCTTCTGTTACTGTTGAGGCCACAATGGGACTATGAACAGTATTTGACCGTGTTATAGTTTTCTTTGATTCATCATTAGTGGAATAAATTATAAATATTTATTAATAACTGTTTTCTTCGAGTGTTGAATGGAGTTCCACCATCTTATATAAACTTATTTTTCTGTAATGTAGTATAGAATATTTTAGAATAGAACAAAATTAGATGCAAATACAAGAAATTGCCTATGATATTTTTGTTTTACAAAATTTAAAGTCTTTACACGTCATTAATAGTGGGGGTAAAAGGAACATTTAAATTTTTATACGTAATTTATAAAATTGTATAAATATAGTATTTCACTTTAATAAATAATATAAAGCTTTACGGCCTTATTCATAAAAAGTTATAGCACGCTTAAAGACTCGATATAGTACAGTTGTCAAAAAACGTTATTCATAACAGCATTTTAGTGCCAATCAGTTCTATAAACATATCATAAAGTTATAGAGCCGAGAACCCTACTATAAGAGTGTTTTAACGTCCAAAGATGGCCGATTCATATAACAGCTGATTATAGCTCATACTAATATGAGCATAGATATGACGTCGTCGAGTCGCTTGTCATCAAGAGTGTCAATTTCAATTTCGTAAACAAAACAATATAACAATTGACATTTTGTTCGATATTTATTAACTATATTTAGTTATTAACAAGTTTATTAATAATAAATTCTCCATAAGAAAGGTGCACAGAACATAGGTAATACTTGTCCACGTCTAAACAATTTTCAATTCTTTGTCGTTTTACTTCTTTTGACTTTATTTTTTAAAAATTAAGTAAGTTTATAAACTAAAATAAAATAAATATTCGTGTTTTTGTGATAACAACGACGTAAATGAAGCCGGTAAATGTCAAGCCAGATCCAATAATATATTTTTGTACGTAACATTATCTGTGGTCGTACTATGTCAATGCGTTTGTCACTTATCATCTGTGGATTTACTGGTATTTTCGGCAACAAGTCGACCGACTTCAGTATAGTGGCAACATTGTGAACGTATAAATCAAATTAGTGACACTTTAGTTATAGAAGGCTTATAGAGCGTTTATGAATACAAACATTTATCGAACGTTCTATAAGCCTAAAGAGCGTGTTAACTAAAATATGCTTAAAACGTTCTATAAGACTTTTTTATGAATAAGGCCGTTAGGTTTTAGCATGACATTGATATTAGTAGAAAATTTCGAGAAGCATAGTCGTTTCATTTATTGTGGACCACAGTATTGGAATGTAAGCATTGAGACGGCAGCACGGATCATATTTTGGCGTGAGTCCAAAATTGTCGACTGGAAACGTAAAAATAGCTGAATAAAGACACACATCAATACAATAGGATCTCGTTGGTGAGTGGAATCAATACTTTAGTGTCAGCTTTGTATATATTGTTATTTAATTTTATGGCAGACGAGTTTTTGTTTAGATTTTTTGTCATTTTAAACGTATTTTTTTTTTGAATAATGTTTATATGATCTTCCCCATTATTGTATTTTGAAAATAATGTTTTTATGATCTTCCCCATTATTGTATTTTTAGAGGAATACCTAGCAAAGAGACATTTTAAATACGTTTTTTCATATAGAGATTTTTTTCTTGCTTACGAAATTTGAGAATAGAAGCAATAGTTATGTACATTTAGAGGTATATTTCAAACCGTATTCGTAATTTAATAGTGAAAATGGTAAGTAATGAGTTCAATCTTATCTTTAAAACGTGTAACTTGTATTGAAAAAAATAATCGTCTAGTAAACTAGAGATAATAAATTTTGGCTTCACAATTTTTAATATTTTATTTACCCTACTTGGCGGTCAATTGAAGTATCCATATATATTTTCATACCCAGTACCATATTCCATTTCAAGCATAAGATAATTCAATACTTTTTGTAGAAAAATATGAAGTATACCAAAACCTTTATTATAATATTTTATTATTAAATAACAATTGAAACACATATTTGCTATTTTACCATAATTCGTTTCACTCAGTGGACCACCCTAGGGTGTATGGAATCCTTATAAAATCCTACATCAAATTATGCTTTCATCCCCAGTAATTAAATAAACAAAACCTTGTATAAATAAACACGAACAATAATATATTTTGGCTTATAAAACAATATTGTAATATGTGGGTAAAGTGTTCTGACATTCAACATACTTTTACATAATTGTTATATATACAACTGGAAACACGTCTTTTATTTTATTTGTGTTTATTTTAAACTATTTTTAAAGTATGTTTATAGCTTCAATCAGACACTGGTTAAATACAGCATAACAATAAAAAAATTTTAAACTGAAGAAAAGATTCGACCGTGGCGCAGCGATATAGAGATACTGATTGTACGTCTGAGGGGATAATTTTGGGTTTGATTTCCGCTTGGGGAGAATGAATTGTTTAACTGAGGACACTTGTAATTTTATAACAAGTGTCCCCAGTACATTAACTTCTCAAGACGGAGCAAGGCGTTGAACCCTACCACTTAAAGTCCGCCTTTAAATTTGAGCGAAAAGCACACAATGGACTGAACTTTATTTTATTTTATTGATAGATACTTAGAAAGTAGATGGTAAATCAAATTATAGATTTAAATGACATTTACCGGAATCTTATTTGGCGTAATTATTACACGGCACAGAATACAACGTTCGTTCTTCTTTTTAAATCTATTTCCGGAATTTCACTCCTCTTAAATTCGTGAGCTCGCTACTCTACGCGCATCGACTCGAAAGGCGTAAAGAGAATACGGGAGTTTCAACACTCTAGGTTCAAAATCAAATTTTAAAACACAAAAAAAAAAGAAAATTTGATGTAAGACATTTTATAGATTCATCATCTTTATATTAGCCGAAAGACACACACACACACACATTATATATATATATATATATATATATATATATATATATATATATATATATATATATATATATATATATATATATATATATATATATATATATATATATATATATATATATATATATATATATATATATATATATATATATATATATATATATATATATATATATATATATATATATATATATATATATATATATATATATATATATATGTTTATATTTTATTATTTAAAAATTATTAATTAAAAATAGCAGAGTTTTATTTTATTTTAAGACATGAGGACGTTTTTTGTACCTGAAATTGGTATTACACTAGGTAGTCACGCTAAATCTTATTGAGATCGAAATGACCGACATATAACTTGTTTTAAATATTCCGTTAGACAGGAGTATAAAGGGATAAACCGAACGAATTCAGCCATTGAATGACTGAGAGATATTTTGGAGAAATGTTCTAAGCTAGACCAAGGCTGATTTGCGGCTTAATCACTTTTGATGATAATAATGGTGATGATGATGAAAAGGAAAATGAAATAATTTATTCACCTCGATCGGAATTCGCACCCACAAATAATCACGTATACTTACGACAAGCCCTTTGTAAAAAATAAAAAGAAGCCATATATTCTTATTACCACGCGAACAGCTTTGTCATACATAATAATTACCACTGTCTTTTCCGTTTTAGTGTATGTATAAGAGGGATATCCGGTTATTTTTTATTTGTTATTTTACTAAATAAAACATTTTTAGGATATATTTCAGTTCCATTACGGCGGCAATATATTACTTATTTATTGATATTTAAAACTTCATTAGGTCTTTCTATATCACTTTTGTACAATGATGAGTACCAATTATAATACCGTAATTGACAGCTCTTCATTAATGAACAATTTCTTGTTAAGTAATATTATATAATACATATGTATATATAACAATTATGTCTCATTAAAATGTAACCTCTCGTTACTAAATATGTTAAATACGAGTAACATAGAGACTCTTTATATGTAATTACCTTATAAAAAGTAAATCCAATTCTTTTAATTTTTAAGCTTCATGCTATGTCCCTCACATTGAGCAAGGAAGGCAGAGAGAACCGTAGGAACTATAGTAATCAAATGTTAAGACAGTCACTTTCAACCTTTCGAGGTATTGGATTTGAACAGGTAGAGCCCAATACCGCGCCTTGCTTTGTGTTTAAAATTTAGAATTAATAATGTCATTAAATTTTAACTATGATGTTTATAATATGTAACAAAAAATTGTAAATTATATTCAAAAATGAATAGAAAAAGTAAATTCGTTCAGCTCGTCACTTCTTGAGTAAACTTTATACACTGTTCGGGAATGTATTAATGACAACAGTGTATGGATTAATTTGCCGAGTTTCGTGCTGGCCCTTCTCTTGATAGTGTCAGTGAGACATCGCCTAATTATAACTGTGATTGTAAAATAAATTATTATCATTTTTTTTCTCTAATCAATCTATATCGTGCCTTCTTCATTTTACGTGTCATTGGCGAAGTACATTGTGCTCGACTGGCACGCCTAAAAGCCATAAATTTAACCAACATGACAATAAATTATTTTTTCTCTTCCTATATGATTATCTGTAGCGCAAACCTCTTAATTTTCAATATTCCAAATTTGAGTAGAAATAGAATAAATAAGTTAATAAGACGGAAAAAAAATAAAATTAACAAAAAAAGAACTATATGTTGCACGACCTCTTTAACTTTTAGTGGTAGTTCCATAAAAATCGGCTCAACTGCTGTGACTATAGCCCAAATTAACATAAAGACACAATTAAAAAAATGACAATTACTTTGAAATCTAAAATGGCTACTTTAATTTTCTTTACAAATACAACCTTATTATCTTTTTTATTAAGTCTGAAATAGGAAAAATCTTATTTATATATCGTGTTTTGCTTTCAATTGTTTACGTTGAACATAAATAAAATGCAATTTTCTAAACGTTATTGTGCAATAGAGAACAATGGTACGGCGGTATGTAGTCGGTAAATGGAGCGTACCTTTGCTGATCTAGTTAGAGTATTTGTATTTTTATATAAATAGCTAACTGTACTCATTGTTTACTATCTTCAATATCGTGAAACATATACGAAATACATTGCATATGTTATAAAAAACATATAGTGCAATTAAAGAATTCATACATACATTAATTTGTGTACATAAATATACTTGATAATTTGCAACGTGTAAAGAAAATATATAGTTATAATAAAAATGTGCCCAATCTCTTGAGTAGGGTTCTAAAAGTCGTGAACGAAGGGTTTAATCACTAGGGTCATTCTGACCAACAATATAGCTTGCAAACGAATTTGGGAACTATTTTTCACAATTTATGACATATAAATTGTGAAAACATAATTTGTTTCATAGTTCTTATTAAATTCGTACTTAAAATATGAATACGCTAATTAAACAATTTTTTGTTGTCAATATTATATAAAGTTTCTTATTAGTTTCGTGAAAAATAGGTCAATCGAATCGAAATTCAATCTTAATCATGCAGACGTTTACTGCAAAACGGGTTCAAATGCTTTTCTTCAACATTTTCAAATTTCAGATTTTATCCTTTACCTGTTATATACATATTGTTTACTTGTTGGTAAAGTTTACACCAATCTCGTTATGTATTATTTATGTGGAGAAGGTCACATTTGTTGCATTGACCTAAAAGTTTATTTTTCTGTGGATCTAGATATTATAGTAAATATATACTAGATTATACTAGACCTAGATATTATAGTGCAGCACTGGAAGTACATTTTACACCGCCATTTGAAACTGCCAAAAATACCACAAATAGACATACCACAAATATCTATTTAATTAAGTCTTATTTAGACCGAAATCAAGTAATTCCTCCTTCACACTATATATACAAACACGTATAAGGGTCACCATATAATTTCGGTAGCGAAGCAATTTCAGCCTCCCCATTCAAAGGAGCTAAGTTACCGTCTTCGTAGTAACGTTTCTTTGTAGTCTTTGTGGCATCATAAACAGAACAAGCTGTCTCTACAATATAATATGTGTGTTAGTATTGATGAATATGTTGTGATAATATTGACGATTTCATTCGATCTCTCTTAAATTTGAAATTTTATATGAAAAAAATAGATTTTTTATAAAAATTAATTAATATATTTATAGTTGAATCTCATATATCGAAATAGACTGAATCTTACCGCACCTGTAACTCGTTTGCGTCCAGTGCACAATTCCTTTATACCCCATGTGCACTTTTATGATAGGTTCCTAGAAAACGTCCCAGAGCGTCCTGTATTACAATTTCAAAAAATTATGAAAAGATACTTGTGTGTTAAGGTAATAATTTAAAAAATAATTATATAATATGATAACACGCCTCGGGAAAGAAGATATAGTACATTTATATGAGATTATAAAAAAAATTGCCTCGCTGAATTTCTTACACCGATTTACCTCAGGTTTCATTTCTTTCAATATTATAAAATATATTCAATTTGTTTATTGTTAAAATATTTTTTTTCTTTTTGCTAAAAATATATATTCATATTAAAACAATTCTATACTCGTAATGAAATTCTCGAACGTTATTATGCGTCTTGCGTGACAAAAAGTTACTATTTTAAAAATTATTACAATTTAAATAAATTATCTTAATTTATCCATATCATACTGTAATTGTAAGATATTGTTTTAAAAAAAACGAACGCAACAACTTCACAACATCGCGTTGACGCGATTTCGCGATTCTCATTTTTGGACAACTTCCGACTACTGTCACCGGCAGCGAAGAAAGTTATACTGAATATATAAAAATAAAAAATATTGACATTTATACATATTCTATCAGAGTTATGGGATTAATGTAATGGTTGTGGGTACTATTTAAACTTGAGAAAATAAATTACTTGTTTATAAAATATTCTGAAATTGGAATCTGTCATGGTAATAATATACTGTAAATTATTTTGTGACAAAAAATAGCTAAAGTTTCATACTATAAATATCGCAGCTTTCATATTACAAATTTAATTTCACATGCAGTAGAACAATTCAATATATATGTACATAATATGTATATTAAGTTGTTTCACTTCAACAAATATTCAACGCCGATAACTCTATGACAGTTTTTGGTGTTTCTTTTTGGTGTTATTCAAATATCTATTTTTTTATTTTTTAGGATCACGCTTTACCCCGCACATGGCAGGGTAGGCAGAGGTAAACTTCAGGAATAATACGAACCTAGCGTTAAGACACTCCGTTGCTTAGTCCCTGCCTTTTTCCGTCCCCGCTTTCCGCCGTTTTTCGAGGCATTGCGTGCTGAGTGGCGGAACTCAACGCTACACTTTACCTAGTTTCCAGAGCGATGAAAATGGAAATAGAAAATCCATCTTCCCCGAGTGGGAATCGAACCCACAAACCGTCGCGTATACAGGCAGCGCTACGCCTCTGCGCCACGATGGTCCTCGGTCCTAATATTAATTTTCACTATTCGATATCTGTGTGTTCTGCTTACAGCATTATATATGCGACAAGTTCTATCCTCAACTGGCATTCATAACGTCACAATTATAGTATTGAACTGGGTTTTTATGCAATTAGTGGTCGTTTTAGTTGTGATACAAGTCCCGACATGCTTTGATACAACCACAACGCCGGCAGCGAATGGTTTAATAAATGTTACATATTAAACCATATTCAAAGAATATTTGTATAATAGAAGCATTTTACAGTCGACACTTATATCGTTTATTTTAATGACATATTTGTCTACTTGTCCATCAACACTACTTGAAATTCTCGTGCTGTTGCTATTTTTGAAATAATGCTTAAATAGGAATATATGGTTGATAAATAATCTGTAGCTTCTAACAAATGTATATCTATATTATATATTCATATGAAGTTTGTAAGGAGTAAATAAAATTCTAAATAACATAAAATACTTAAGTATTTATTATAGGCTTATGCTTAAACAATATTTATCTAACTCTCGCTCTATCCTGCATATAGCAGGAACCAAGTGTCCAGCACTATCTTTGCTTTTTGCCTTTCGAACATGACGTAAGTGAGATGAGTGACAAAACTCTACGCAACACTTAGTCGGGTCACGAGAGCGAGAAAACTAATGATAATTCATTGTTTTCTTTTGTTCCAGATTAAGCTTTCATAAAAAAGAACGTTCGTTCTTGAAAATCGTACTTTAATGAAAAATCATTTTAAATTATATTTAAAAAAAATATTTAGAATTCATGTTATAATTTAAAACTCAATAGTTTTTAGAAACTGATTTTTGACTTTTTAGTCATACTCCCTTAATTCAATAGTAACAATATTTTTATTTTACGTTTGTTAAGTGACAAAGTTGTTAGATTAACATAATATTGACACAATAATTACACATTTAAACATATCTCTTTCATTTCAGTCACGTAATAATATACTTTAAAAAATAATCTCGCCTTACAATAGGTACGAGCTGGAAGGCGCTGAGCTTTTGTATTTAGGTAAAGTGGGGTCAGGGCCTTTATTACTGAAATTTTGTGATGTAACGAATGTCATTCGCGAATGCGAATGGGAATATGTGACTTCGACATTCGCGAATGCGCATATTCAGTAATTATTTTAAATTTTTCGGTAATTATTACGAGATAGCACTTGGAGTGTCCATTGCGTCGTTACATAGAAGTTTCATAGAAACTTTTACTCCCGTTAAGGCAGAATTTCCAAAAAATTTTATTGTGTTATTCTTAATTACTAACTAAATAGCCAAATATTAATTTTAATCGAATTAGCCTCAAAACTGACGGAGTTTCATACAAACTTACCCTTAACCCCCTTTTACCCCCTTAAGGAGCTAATTTCTAAAAAAAGATAGTCGATGTGTTAGCAAGGACTGATAATAAAAAAATTCATCAAAATCCGTCCATTGAGTTCCTGAGATTAGCGTGTGCAAAAAAACAAATTTTCAAACATACAAACAGACAACATTATTTTTTGGAATTCTTACTCTTTTTTCATTTCCTAATAACCCTATACATTTTGCTTTGTACAAATATTTAATGTACAGGCACGATTTTCTTACTGTTTTATAAAATACACAGATACAGATTGTAAGACAATAGAATATTTGATTGATTATTATTTTATTTTTGTTTATGTAGATGATTATATAACATTGAAAATATAAGTAACTGATAAAACTTTATTAGAAGGGAGAAAATTTGTTTTTGGATGTTTATAGTGCAATAAAGAAATTGTTTCGTGAGATATAATGAAGACTGATCATGTGATTATGAGGTTGAGTGTGTTTATTATACAAAAAATAGTATAATTTTGTAAGATAAACATAAAAAGTAAAATAATTTCTACTCTAATAACGTATTATCATCGTCAAATTTTTATTTTTCTGCCATTCAATTTCGCAGAAATTTTTGCTAATGCCAATGTGTAAAAATGTGCGAATATTCGCGAATGCGAATGCGAATATTCGTTACATCACTACTAAAATGTAACCATGGTGTTTTTAAGGTAGCTTTCAAATTTTTCAGCACCCGCTACAACACGTTGGAGTGAAGCGAAAAAGAAAATTACTGTATAATTTCACTAACGACGACGTATTTTCTATTATCGTCTTTTCTATTATAAAATGTAAGATAAAGGTATTTGAAAAACATGAAGTATACCTTAATTAAGTATATTAAAATCATGAAAATTTGGTAAAAAACAATGTATTGACACGTACAGGTGTATCCGAGAAACAAAATATTATGTTGATGTTGTATTAAGCATCTGCTTTTTAAATTTTTCATTTATTATATTTCAATCCATAAGGAACGGAAATAAATAAGAATTTACTTTTGTCATTTCATTTAACCTTTTAATAACTACAAAATTTAATAAATAATTTAATTCCTTACTTAGTACTTCAAAAGAAAATCTCCTTAAAGGATCACTGAGATTCCTAGCTGGATAACTTTTTTGTTCATTTATGCGCATTTGTCAAGATCATTTTGTTAATATTACCTGAAAGTGTCAAATTGAAAATAATATCTAATATCCAAGTCTGCGAACCGTTTGAAGCATAGAAATAATCAAACTTCTAAATAAACTAAATGAGAATATACTTGCTTTTATATGTTGTTGTTGTGCTTCGCGTAATCTCATCGTATAAGATACTCATAAAGTTCACTACGCAAAGTTTGACATAAATAGTCACCTATATAATTACTCTTTATTCTTACCGGGGTAGTTACAGACAATGTAGCGTCATGCGCTGCGGTCCCTGCGTAACTCTTTCGCCTCGTCAACTGTCATTAACCTATTAGTATTAGTATTCACTCATTATCTCGATGTGGTTAAGTCGTCTGAGCACCTTCTTCTTCATTCAAGGTGGACACAAACCATAACTAAACCTCAAATAAAGGACAATGGGCAAAATCACATGTACGAGCCCAAATGAAAAGAATGAAATGAAAACATATTATTATTAATTTAATATTTTCAATTTTGTTACTATTCTATCATACTTTAATACATTAACGAATTAAATAACATATTATTAAACATCAATTTATACTATATTGTCAGAAACTGGTGGAGAAACGCGAAGTTAATTATGCAAATCGAGTATGGACAGTATAACTCAGACACAGGCAGAGTCGTCGCTAGCAGCATTACTAAATCGACAGTTAGCGCATCGCTCGCGTATATATTATTAGTGTTTTGTGGCTAAATGAATAAATGGATAGTACCTTATGGGACGGCATGAATAGAATAGTATAGACACATATATATATATATATATATATATATATATATATATATATATATATATATATATATATATATATATATATATATATATATATATATATATATATATATATATATATATATATATATATATATATATATATATATATATATATATATATATATATATATGTATAACAATGTAAATATTAATAGTTCATATTTTGTTATGTGTAAATTAAATTTATCAACATATCACTCGTTTTAAAATGTATTCACTTTCGAGTAACAGTTATATATGTTGTGTTATTATTGAAATGTACGGTTGGAAAAAGATTATGACAAAATAAAATTAAAATGAAATAACAATTAATGTATATTTATATTACTTGTGCATAATATTTATGTTTACGTACATTAAAATATGAATTTGTTTTTTAAAAATTATTGTTTTTGGTGAACAATCAATTTATAGAATACTAAATCTTGTTATACTTTGAATTATTTTGTTTAATATAATACATTAAACATATAATAAACATACAAAAGACACTGATAGTAATTGAATTAAAAAATAAAATGTTTCAAATTCATCTAATTATCTTTAAAAATCTTTAACAATATTATATTTCACTCGAATATTTAAAATAATAGAAAAATACAGTCATTGAATAAATATTTTTTTCATAAATGATCATTAATTTTTTAAAGCTACTCTTAAATTCATTAAAATGACGCTTCTCAAACACTATTATTGTAAATAATTATAATACTATATATAGAACGTCAGTTATCGTTTTCAAATAAGTTCTCAAATAATTTATTGAAAAAAAAAGTCTACTCGTACAATTATGCCTGTTCATTTTTTTTAATTCTAAAGAGCCGATCTACACATATGATAAAAATGTAGTAGAGGACGTCAGTTTGTTATAAAAAAATGAATTTTGTATTTTTCATCTATTTTGTTTGTTGAGGACCGTCGTGGCGCAGAGGCGCAACGTCTGCCTGTAACACGACGGTTTCTGGGTTCGATCCCCAGTCGGAGAAGATGGGTTTTTCTATTTCCATTTTCTTCGCTCTGGCAAACTAGGCAAAGCGCGGCGTTGAGTTCCGCCACTCAACACGCAATGCCTCCAAAAAGGCGGAAAGTGGGGACGGAGAAAGCAGGGACTAAGCAACGGAGTGTCTTAACACTAGGTTCCCACGGTCCCTGCAGTTCCCTCTGCCTACCCTGCCACGTGCGGGATAAAGCGTGAAGCTAAAAAAAAAATCTATTTTGTTAATTTTGACTAAAAATATACTTATAGTCCATTGAAACGTTACAATTTCAGCGGCCCTTAAAAGTAAGTATTGCCTTTATTAGGTAAGTATTGCCTTTATTAGGTAAGTCTTGCATTTATTAGAGGACGCAATGTTTTTTTTTTGGGACATGTAGGGGGGTCAATAGAAGAGTAACCTCGTTTGTTGGGTCGCCACCCTTATCCCGGCCTCAATCTTGAAAAAAGGGGGGAAACACTTTTTTCGTGATATCTCTGAAACTATGCGTCTTACTAAAAATTTGTGAGATCATAATTTGTAGCAAATTGTTTTGCCTATGATTATATAATTTTCTGTCCTAAATTTAAAATTAAAGAAGTTATAAGCAATAAAGTGAGATTTTTTTATAACAATTATATTATTTGCTGTATAACTTTTTTTAAACGTTTCACAAAAAATAACTCAGACCAATTTTGTAGATGATCTTTTGAGGAAATTTTTTATTTAAATAATTTTTTTATTATTTCATTCATTTAAAACGGTGTTACAGCGCTCCAAAGGGGTTCGTCAATAAGAATCCGGTAAATATATTCTCACAAATTTTTATACAACTTTACTTATTTATTTCAAATCTTTTTTGTCGCCACATTGAGGTAGAGTTTGCAGGCATGTCCCCAAATTTTGATATGATGGCGCAAATAAAAAAAAGTTGCCTTACTTTTGAAAGCATAAATAAGCATTAACCATTCTAAGCGTATTAAACATTTGTTAAACTACCTACAGTCAACATTTGTTAAACTAGCTACTAGGCATTTGCGAGGCACTTGCACAATATTTTCCACTCATATTTTACTACAATGCCTATACATTGGAGATAACTACGGGCACGATAATTTCGTTACTCAATTCGCAGTCTTGTAAAATCAATACTGAACGGTTCAACCTTCGTTTGATATTTGTGACATCTATCAATTCATAATAACCAAAATTTCGTGCTCATAACTTACTTTATATATGTTATGTGTAAGTATATTAATTATATTGAGATTTTATTGAGTCATGGATAATAAGACTGAACTGATACCTTATCAGTCCAGATTATTTATTTTATTTTCTCTAAGGCTATAGCTATTTCTTGATTCTTTTTCTATGATGGTACGGAAGGGTGACGGAAGCACGATGAGCTCGAGTTTGGAATATATCCTTTATTAAAAAAGTTTACTTAAGTATACAGCTTATTGTCACATATTGGTAATAAATATGTAACAAAATTCTAGAACTTCTCACGTGAAGTACTTGTAATTGGGCACAAGATGACTCTAGTATGAGGTGGGACGTCTTCTTGCAGCATTATAATGACATTGTCACCATATTAAAAAAAATAGCAATATGTAACTATTTCCATTCTTATAGAAGAGCGATTACCATGTGTAATTTTGTTTTATTTTTTACTTTATTTTATATAAGGTAATTTAATTGTACAACTATATAAAGGTAAACACAACAAGGTTGTAGTAAGTATATTTAGTACTAATATCCTTAAAAAATCACATTTATATATAAACAGTGTTCAAAAATAGTGTAAAAATATAAACAGTGGTCAAGGATAACCAGCTAACTGTAACTTGTATAATCCTATGTTATATGAAATTCAAATTGAACTTTCAAATGATAAATAATGTAAGACTCGATTCGAGATTATTAGTAATATCACTTTCGTAGCATAATGTTTCATGCAGCATCATATTTCAAACTCCAGATATCCGAAAAATAAAATAAATATTTCATACGCTTTCCATAGACGGATCATAATTTTATGACATATAACTTCACGTGCGATTTTAAGTCATGAAATTTAAATGTATGCTTGAATAATGTCGTAAAGTGCTCCGAGTTTCACCTATTCACCTTTCACTTAAAACAATTACGTAGTAAGTAATAAAGTAATATTACTATTTATTAATAATTATAAAATGCCAGCGAAACTATTAAGTATTTCTCTACAATATGACGTCCAGGAAATTATTAAAACAAATAAGCGATCAAACAAACTACAAATTTACATATATTTAACATGTCGATTGATGTTAATACAATTAAAGATTTTCATTTATTTCCTCATTTCATAAACGTATGGTTAACTAAGACAGTGAAGGTACGAAATTTCCGTCGCTGTCAAACTTAACGTATGAACAAAACGTTTCCTTCTCCTTATTTGAAAAGTAACAATAATTTGGTGAAATAAAAGAGCGATCACACTTCTCCTTTACCACGATGAATTCCTAAGTACACAAATTGTCACACTGTACTATTAATCTCGCCGTTATACGCACGAAGTCCTATTCACTACCGCGGACAAAACTAAAGGATTTAAAGAGACATTTTTTTTCTTTTTTATAAATTTTGACCTTATGTGTAAAATATAGAATTTTATCTATCTATCTATACAATAAAATTAATAAACTTTGTTTTCGATTGAAAAATATTGTTATAGTATTTAGTAGCTCATCTCATGAAACTCTTGAATGAATTGTGGACCTATTTGAACGTTGGCCAATGAATATCGCCAACATTCGAACGGGTATTTAGGTTAAATGATAGTCCCCGCGGCAGATTGGCAATTAAGCCGGAATAGAAAATAGACAATGCTTTTCGAAAATTGCATATTTTGAATAAAATTATGTTTTACACTCACATACGCACAGCTTCCCAATATGTTTATGCGAATAATAGTGTCCTACAAGGCAACATTTTAACATCTTCGTATTGTAGTTTATCTATGAAAACAAGAATAACTTAGTTCATAGTGCTATTAATTAAGCTATTAATAAGCTATCAATAAAAAAAATATACTGAATGTTGTTTAGGAAATTTGTATTTACTAAATTAAGCTTACAATAACATAAACATAATTGGACTGACTAAATATAACTTGGATAGCCTAAACTAAAATAAACTAAACTAAACTAAATTAAACAAGCAAAACTAAACTAAGAAACACTTGCACTTAATTGAATAATTTTCAACACTCTGTCGGAACACTTCACTATCTACACTCTCTGTGGTCAACCAATAGAACGACCAACTTGAAATGATTGCAATTTGTGTTTCACGGTAGGTACGCTTTTAAGACGCTGTTCATATAATTACAATAATGTATACAAACAATATAGAACAATATAAGACATACATATATAGCATGTAATTAATACCATAGCATTTCATAATCCCATAGTACCACATTAATAACATTCTCAATATCAGTGTCAGTAATTAATAGTGGATTCCGCGTAGAATACGGCACTAAATGTCTGTAGCAGATTGGCTGTATAGCAATAGCTTGTCAGGGTTAGTTAGAAGCCGAACATAACTTCATTGTCGCTGCGTTTCAGGTGGTATAGCGTTTCATTACCAAAACACAGTTTGAAGCAATTTAACCATGTAAATGCATACTATTTAATAATATTATTTCCTGCTACAGTTTCGTGGAAAATAAATATTAAAAGTTACAACTTCAATCTTAATCTAAAAGTTACAACTTCAATCTTAAGAAGCACAACGAATTTATTTACAAACTGACCAGGTATAAGCTTAGAGTTAATTTTAATTGTAATTGTGTAATTATTAATTGTCTGGAACTTCATATAATTATTATATAATTCTACCGGTTTCGATAGATATAGTAAAAAAATAGGTTATACTTTATTAACAGTTTCTACTCACATAATTGGTTTAGTTAGTATTCAAAAAGATAAAAATAGTATTTCTAACTTTGCATATTTCAATTATCCTTTTCAACATCGGGAAACTCGATGATTGATTAGAGAAAACTAGACTGAATAATGTTTTTGCGTTGCAAATATGGAATATCAAAAGATATTTTTAATATTGCAAACCTTCGCAATACTGGAGTTTACTCAACTCGAAGGTAGAATAATATGGTTTTAAGCCAGCATCTGTATAATTCTTTATTAAGTAAATACTCAGTACTTCTATTTTGACGAGCTCTGCCTATATTTTATACTGTTTACCTTTTTACGTTTATTATACTTTAACGGAAGCAAGTATTATACTATACCTGTTCTATACATATACTAATTATAAAACTTGTGTTTAAATTTGTGGTTCTGTCTGCAAATTGTTTATGGGTTATTTATAGTTTATTTATTACTTGGTAAGTTCTTTTAAAAGAAAAACTTTTGTCACTCCACGTCGTTTAATAGTAGGGGCAGCGTGGTAACAATAATTTCGCAAACTAATGTAATTCAAGTTACTTGGCCTGATGAAACGACCCAAGTCTACAACACAAACTAATCGAAGAACGATTATTTCTCATCAGTTTATTTCGTGTTTGTATAATATTGCATTATATATGCCTGTACATGTAGATTAAAATTTTTTTACTAATAAATGTAGTTATTGGAGAAAAACATATGGTATGTGCAACATATACTCTATACTCGTATTACCATGGTCAAATCTCAGAATATGATCTACAGTAAAGTAATATGTTATAATGTTTTCCTGGTATAAATCTACAAATTTCAAAGTTTTCACTTTAGAGAAATATTTTTTCCTTTTATTTATACTATAACTTGTAGATTACTACTAAATTTCATAACTCTAGGTCTACGAGAAACACCGTGTAATACTTGATCTCGTGACCATTTTGAAACAAAATACAAAAATAAAAGCATAAACGCTTTTACCTTTTGATATGTATAATATATATGTTTGTGTGAATTTTAGTATATGATATGTATGGAAAGATTATGTAATAATTACATTTATTACGTCAGTATTATAGTCGCGCTATTCTACAGTCGTGCAACAAAGAATATGTATTAAATTATATATATATCATATTACAAAATATATTATATTAGAGGAAACCTTAAAGGATACTGTCTTATTTTTACTAGTAAAGGCGAAAAACACTAAAAAAACAACAAAACATTAAAATATAAACCAAGGTCTTATATGCCGTTTATGTAGTAATAATAGTATAAGCTTAAAAGTAAAAGATTGCTTTAAGCGATAAGTCCAGCTTATTGTTCTTCTTTTCTTTTTAACCTCTTTTGTATTACACTAATAAAAATGCATATTTATCCATGTGTTTCAGTTGTGCAATAAAATATATATTTATAAAACTTATTCAAATGAGTAAATTAGTCAAATGTTTTTAAAAATGTTTATTCACAAAAAGGTTTCGCATAAAAAATCTGTTACCAGAATATAGTCATGTTACAAACAGATTACAGGCTATGTTTTATTTGAAAAAAAAAACACAGAGGACCGTCGTGGCGCAGAGACACAACGTCTGCCTGTAACGCGACGGTTTCTGGGTTCGATCCCCAATCGGAGAAGATGGATTTTTTTATTTCCATTTTCTTCGCTCTGGTAAACTAGGCAAAGCGCGGCGTTGAGTTCCACTCAACACGTAATGCCTCGAAAAAGGCGGAAAGCGGGGACGGAGAAAGCAGCGACTAAGCAACGGAGTGTCTTAACACTAGGTTCATATAGTTCCTGCTCTGCCTACCCTGCCATGTGGGATAAAGCATAAAGCTAAAAAAAATGAGACAACGTAGCATTCAGGCATATCTGCATAATTATACTTCAAAGAATAGATATATATAAAAAGTCCGCAGCAATTATATATAATATTAAGAAAAATGAAGAGTTTCGTAGAAAACTTTCCTGTTCCACTTAAAATATATGTACTATATATAAGTCAGAAATTTACTGAAACAACGTTTTAAATTTGTTCTGCGTCGCATCGAACTCGATGAAATATGTAAGTGTTGCTCCAAAGAGTACTTCCTGAAATTGAAACTTTTAACGGAAATTGTGAATATGACATTCTGTAATATTCTGTAAAATATAATCTATTTAGTGTTTTCCAACAAACTATGTTTGGATGGTAATACTAGTCATGACGACAATGAAAGCTTGCTGCCCACTAAATTTTTTCGTATGACTGACCCCAGATTTCATGCATGACAACTAATTTGTAAAGCACACGTATTATAATTTGTACTGAAGTACTTAGGTTTTGTTATTTTAGTATTATTTTTTAAATGTTACTTATAATAGAGGACCGTCGTGGCGCAGAGGAGCAACGTCTGCCTGTAACACGACGGTTTCTGGGTTCGATCCCCAGTCGGAGAAGATGGATTTTTCTATTTCCATTTTCTTCGCTCTGGCAAACTAGACAAAGCGCGGCGTTGAGTTCCGCCACTGTCTTAAGTTAGGAGTGTCTTAACACTAGGTTACCACGGTCCCTGCAGTTCCCTCTGCCTACCCTGCCATGTGCGGGATAAAGCGGGAAGCTGAAAAAAAACTTATAATAGAAAACACTTTCTATTATAAGTATATTTATTACCATTATAGTAGTAATACTCTGAAGCCTATTAAAAATATTCCGTTCCTAAAATTGAGGACCTATACCTCCATTTTTGAGGAATAGGCATAGGCCTAATTTACTTCCGTGAATAATTCCGTCATAATAGCATTAATTGTAGTCTAAATACGTATATTAACTGACGGTTGTAGTCATCATATGCGACAAATGCACTATTGGAATAAAATTCATTTTTTTTTGTTAAGACACTCCATTGCTTAGTCCCTGATTTTTCCGTTCCCGCTTTCCGCCTTTTTCGAGGCATTGCGTGTTGAGTGGCGGAGCTAAACGCCGCGCTTTGCCTAGTTTTTAGAGCGAAGAAAATGGAAATAGAAAAATCCATCTTCTCCGTGTGTTCATCTCAAACCGTCGCACAGACGTTTGCGCCTCTGCGCCACTACGGCAATCTAAAAATCTAAATTCTAAGACAGAGATACATAGAAAAATGATCTAGAATATTTCTTAGACCAAGTAATCAACATTTGTAATAGAAAATTACAGTTAGAATCGCATCTTTATAAATAACATATATTTTAATATTATTATAGGCCATAACTTTGGTCTAGACACTCAAACAACAAAGATGGCTTAACACGTCTGCGGTTGTTGGTTCAACGTTACAGAAGCTAATGTTTCTGCTAAACTTATAGAAATGTATATAGAAAAAATTGCATTAAAATTGTATATAAAAACCATACTAAACTACTATATTACGTATAACTACTATAGGAAAAAGACAATTTATTACTTGAGTCTAACAAGACTTTTGTATTAGACTTTAAGTAAAGTCAAAGTAAACGCAAACATATGTTTCTTTAATATTCCTGCAACATTATTTTATTTCTTGTTTATATATTATTTTATAAAAATATTTTTTTCGTACAGCTCGTTCTCGTTCACACGCTAACGCAATTTAATAAATTATGCCGCTAACATCTCTCTCTCTCTCTATATATATATATATATATATATATATATATATATATATATATATATATATATATATATATATATATATATATATATATATATATATATATATATATATATATATATATATATATATATATATATATATATATATATATATATATATATATATATATATATATATATATATATATATATATATATATATATATATATATATATATATATATATATATATATATATATATATATATATATATATATATATATATATATATATATATATATATATATATATATATATATATATATATATATATATATATATATATATATATATATATATATATATATATATATATATATATATATATATATATATATATATATATATATATATATATATATATGAAGTTTGTCTATTCATGAAAATCGGTAATTGGACACCAAAAAGATATTTTATAGACGAACACTACTGTGGAAATTTGTAACATTTGGTTTTAAGGCAGAGTAATAACTTGTTGTTTTTATAAATAAATATTTTTCCTTTCAGCTTCATTTATTTTATGTAATTTATAAAAAAACCGATTAGTAGGAGTAGACGTTGTATTAATTATATTAATGGTTAATGTACAGTACATTTTAACATGTAGCTCCCTGTTGGGCTGACATTACTGACGTAAGTAGACCTTGTTGTTGTCTCATTGTCTCAAAGTAAGCTAACGTACCGAATTTGATTTTGGCAGGGACATTGTTTAAATTCTCTAACTTATATCAAAATTTATTAACGAAATGGGTAGATTAAATTTAAACATTTATTTGAACGTGCCTTATAAGAGACAAGTAAATAAAATTTATTTTTGATTTTCTCTTTATTACCAAAATATATTCTATGAAATTCTTCATCGTTGCCTACACGTGTCGTAGATAATTTTAAGAAAATTCGGACGCCAAGAAACTGGTCATAACAAAGTAACAATTTTCTTATACAGACAAATTAGTAGAGTAAAGATTCTCCAAAACAAAATTTAAATAATATTGTTCTAAATTAAGGCAATGATAATCACAATGTTACGCACAAAGCCAAAGATTGTCAAAATGTACTAAACGGGACTGCTGGAGCTCTCCAAATATTCTAACAACAATTTTTCTTGCACTGCCAATGTCTAGAAGCCTTCGGGGCTTATACACTGAATCCAACCCACCCAATATACCATAGGCAAACTAAAACATTGATGTAAACGTGTTTCTACTGTTGGTATAAGAATATGTGGGTTGGCCGCAATTCTTTTTTATTTTAATTTAAATTTTATAAATAAATAAATCTATAAAATAAATAAAATATTTATTTTATTAAAGAAAATCCTAAAGCGTTTTAACATTTTAATCCAGCCTATTACATTAAATTAATAAAAACGACCTAATATGAAGTTCTCTTTTAGCAAACTACAAAGAGATTTCGCTGTTAATCTCTCGTTCTCAATTCAACCACATATAAATTACCTCTAAACGTATCCCTGGTCAGTTTGTTAGTAAGTTCGAAGTGCTTGTTAAGTTAGAAGCTACAACTTATACTATACGCTTACAGCTTTGACAAAACATCAATATATTCAGGTATATTATACTGTGTCATGGGTTACTAAATGTCCAATTGGAAATCTATTTTGACAGTCAGTAGAGTTTCTGTGTTATTGATACTTTGACTGTGCGTTCGTGCATTCGCTATTGAAAGATATGAGAATTCACTCACGTTTAATTCCTAATAATTTGACTACTATATAAGAGTACTCTACAGCCGATCATGTTCTGCTCGGTAAAGGGACATATATGGAGAGCGCTACCCCGTTTAAGTAAATTACTTTGATCTGAATGAGTTACTTGGAACTCATTTTGATCTCATTTGATTTTGATTCTCATATTCTCCTATAGGTCACTTGTTTTGCATTTCAAGGCACACTGCGTGCACCTTATACTTATCATTCTTGTCTTCCCAAATAAACGGATTTACTATATATGTCCTCATGATCGATCCTGATCCGATATATATATATATATATATATATATATATATATATATATATATATATATATATATATATATATATATATATATATATATATATATATATATATATATATATATATATATATATATATATATATATATATATATATATATATATATATATATATATATATATATATATATATATATATATATATATATATATATATATATATATATATATATATATATATATATATATATATATATAAATATATATATATATATATATATATATATATATATATATATATATATATATATATATATATATATATAATTAATGTACCGTAATATTAATTATTTTCATGTACTTTAATATGTAATTATAATTAATTAAAAATAATTTAAATGTTTTAAATATCGTTAATGTGTAACGGTAATAATTTGTAGGGCGTCCGTAAGGTAAAACTAAAATTTTTAGTCCAGATTCAACATTCTTTTTATTCATATAGGTCTCCACAAGCATTTAAGTGTATTCCACTACCACCGGTTCGGAAGGCAGTTCTGCCGATGAACCGGCAAGAAATTCAGTAATTTCTTTTTTTTATATTTATATTTATATTAACAAGCTGTGTTATAGGCTCTACTCAAGAGCAGTGTTTTAGCTTTAAATTGTCGAAGTGGCAAATTTAGGATACAATACGAAAATTTAAAATATACACGCAATTTCATCCTTAAAACACCAAAATGATTTAATAATTTTTTGTCGGTCATAATCAGGCTTTGTCGTATTTCTATCATTGTTTTATTGTAACATGAAATATTGTTAGATCAACACTTACTTTTTAGCTAACAGCAAATAAAAATTACCAAATGAATGATGCCTACATGTTTTTTACACTAAGTAATATATTCGATATAAATTTTAAAAAAAAATTCCGAATTAGTATAACTGATTATAATGAATACTTAAAGCATATAAAGTTATATTAATATTAAGATTTATATTTGAGTAATTTGAGAAGAGTAATCGTTTAGGACAAAAAATATAATTTAAATGCATGTCAATTTATACTTTTATATATAAACATAAACATTTCGAGAAAATTTGTACGACGTCACTACGTTACTTGGACCAGTTTATCACTGGCAAAATCTCAAGTCTACATACAGATTAACGTTCATGTAAGCGAAATAGAGCGATGTATTCCTGAGGTAGCTATTTGTGACATACTACGCCTTATAACAAATTGGCTACGACTTCTCCGAGCTTATGTTATTAGATGAAGATGGTTCCAATTTCAGATGCCTGTCAGCTTGTGATTGTATAATATGATATTGACGTATAATGATTATATATTATATGTGATGTAAAGTTTTTTAAGAAAATTAAAATATTTATTTATATATTATCGCATTCAAGTTTAGAGAGGTAAAGAAGTCTGTGTATATATTCGTATATATTCCTGGACCTCACACTATATTGAATCTGTATATTATATAAGTGTATTTATATGTTTGCTAACTCACGCGGGTACGTAATATTTATATTTACACCTACAATATTTGTTGTGGTACACCTACAATATTGTATATATGTTCTGTTAAGTATTCATTAGTTTATCTCGCTGGAGATTATTAAAAAATGATTGTTTCGCACAAAAATACTAATATAAAATATTATTAGATATTTTTTTTTGTGGACGTGGGCATAAACGTTTTTGTTTTTTCCATCACTATGTCAAAAAGAGTTAATCATAATGAACATGAACTAAAAAATTGAAAAGAAGCTTGGGTATTTTTTATTATGAAATTTCATTGTCACGAGTATCAAAAAGGATTTAATAAATGCCTGACACGCTATTCATGCGAGTTCTTTCGGAAAGAATGTACAGAATAAATAAATGAATTTGTTTTGCTATACAATAATGAGAAGTTGCCATTCCAGATTTTGTTTTTCATTTTTAAGTTAACAAGTTCAAATCTCTTACTAATACGAGTAGTATTATGGGTACATTGTTGGAATTTTTTATAAACGTATATATATATATATATATATATATATATATATATATATATATATATATATATATATATATATATATATATTTATATATATATATATATATATATATATATATATATATATATATATATATATATATATATATATATATATATATATATATATATATATATATATATATATATATATACACACACATGGAGCCGTGAAAGAAATAGGATTGCAAATAGAGAATTACTAGTTAAAGAAAACCACTATGATAGTTGTGTACCAAGTGTCCTCAATGTATAGGAGAGATCCTACCTGTTGTTAGTCTTGATCCCCTCCGGACATCATCATCATCCTCCTCCCCACACGCAGGACACTTAAGACACAGGATGCTAGTCATATGTCCTACATGCATAGGAGACTATCTAGATCTAATTAATCAACTTATAAACTAAATTTATAACGATAACAACACCATAAATAATTTTTTTTGCACCTTTTAAAATTATTTTGGATCTATAATGGAATTCTAAACTTTAAAAATTTGTTAACTCTGCAAAAATATAAATATGTATCTTAATTGAACAACTTTGAACAGTAAACTTTATTTTAAAAATCTTATCCTTAAAAAGTATATGTTTCAAAGATAAAATCTTCTCAAACTCTCCAATTCTAATAATTCAGTAATGCAGTTTGCTGCTCGTTTTTAGTTAAGTAGATAAATCTAATTCTTTTTTTTTTTTTATAGCTTCACGCTTTATCCCGCACATGGCAGGGTAGGCAGAGGGAACTGCAGGAACCATATTAACCTAGTGTTAAGACACTCCGTTACATAGTCCCTGCTTACTGCGTCCCCACTTTCCGCCGTTTTCGAGGCATTGCGTGTTGAGTGGCGGAACTCAACGCCGCGCTTTGCCTTAGTTGCCAGAGCGAAGAAAATGGAAATAGAAAAATCCATCTTCCCCGACTGGGGATCGAACCCAGAAACCGTCGCGTTAGCCGCGTTACAGGCAGACGTTGCGCCTCTGCGCCACGACGGTCCTCATAAATCTAATTCTTCATTTTAGGAAAAATATTGCGCCTGTTTATAATCAGGCTCACATTTTTTAAGACGAACTGCCTTTAGCTAAAGTCTTTCTTTTTTTTAACGTAACGTTTCAGAGTCATTACTGACAGTTAGTATTTAGCTGTACTCCGTAGCGACTTAAAGTTCTATATAGCCTCATGGACTCCTAATTTTTAATTTATCTTTGTTATTAGTTATTATGCTGCTGCTTTTTACTACCTTCCTTAGTTTTAAAAACTCGTTGCATTTTAAATCTGCAGAAATAATTGTCTAAAAAATAATATTTTTTTGGTATTTCCCATTGTATATCAGAAACCTACACAAGGCTTCTACATGGCACTTTGATTTCTAATTTTCGCCCATTTTAGAGACATTCAAAAATGTTTTAATTTATTAAACAATAATAGTTAATTAAAGTCAAAGCCAGCTTTTTATAGTAACCATAGAGGATTAAATTTAAGCGAACAACGTTCGGCTTGAGGAAGATAAAAAGTAAAACAAATTGGAATACCACATATCTGTAGAATTTTAAGTTGATCCGTCTTCAGTGTAATAAATGCATGGTACAATCGATATTTTATTCCCTATGATAGATATAAAATTGAAATTCACTATACCAGAGAGCGGTCTAGCTTCTGGCTCTCTCATAAAACGTTGTTTACCGTAGCTTCAAATGGACCCTAGCTAAAAAATTGTTTATAGCTACTAAAACTCGTTTTTCTGTAGATAAAATTCAATTTTTTTATATCAGCAAGTCATACAAATGTAGCAAAAACTGTGGAATGTTTAAATTCTCGTATTTTAATAACTATGCATGACTGGTCCTGTATTGGAAATATGACATAGAGCTCAGTTTTCAAGTAACTCGTGCGTGTGACACGTAATACATTTATTTCAAATCATTGAATACAATATTTGTTATATATGTATGTACGGTGTTGTTTATTTTTAGTATACCGAAGTTTATTTCATTTTATAGGATATGTATTAATATTAAATAATTCTGTTTTATTTGTTATATATAAAATAATTTTAAACTGAAAGTCAAAGAATTTTATTCGAAACAAAATTATGAAATTATTTGATTTCAATTGACTTTCTTGCCTAGTTACCTACCATAGTGAAGAAAAAGGGAACGAAAAAATCCATCTTACCTCAGTGGGAATTGAACCTACACACTGTCGCGGTTACAGGCGGCCACAGTGTATCTGCACCACAACGAAGATAAACAATAGTTAAAATATCGTTGCAAAGGAATGTAATGAATTCTAAATTTTGACTTGTAGACTAAAAAGTAATTAATTTAACAAAAATGCTAAAAATATTTAGAGTGTGGCTGGCTCCAATGAATTACTTTTAGTTTTTTTGCAAATTCAGCACATTTTTAATAAATCAAAACGTATTTAAATTTCACTTTAACATTGAATTTTAAATACCTTAAAAGTGTCTTAAATTTAGGAAGAGAATAAAGTGTTTTGGCACTACTACTATTTTAAAAGCTAAGAATTGCACTTGTAAGTCTATTGAAAAAGTTAAAAATGGCATATTTACAAAATTATAATATAATATAACATAATAACAAACGTATACATTTTCAAGATTTATCGTTTAATCACTTTATGCTTATTTTAAAATGAGGATTGAATGTAGAACTTTTAGAACGAAAAGTATATAGTTATTTGAGTACATAATGCTATAACAAAAAGCTTACTCGGACTGCAGTCAGCGTTTCACCCAGTTAACATATCACAATAGAAGGGTCTTTGGAAATGAGATAGTCCGTTTATACTATAAAACGTAGAAATTGCTTATACAGTACATTTTAGGGAATAGGTTTGGTATTTTATATTTATTTTATTACTAAGTAAGTATTGAAGTAATATAGTATAAAATTAAGCACGAAAGCTCTTAGTATTTCATCAAATTGAAAGATCAGGTTCTAATTCGTTTTTGCTGTCTTATGGGCTTTATATAAAGCAGAAAAGTATTAAATTATTTTAAAAATTTTACTTTTGTGTTACTAACTTCAAAAGAATTTTGAAAAGATTGTCCGCTCCTCAGTTACATGGATCTGAGATTATCTGTACTTCAGTCAAATCAAATGTACCTCAAATAGTATATAATTTCAAGTGCAAGCATGGACGTGCCGGAACTGAATATTTTGAAGCAAATTTCTAAAAATAACATTGTCTTATGTTTACATATGCTAGTTGTTTTTAATGAACATCTATATATGTTTGAACAAAATCCGATAATCCGATTTTATTTTTTATATGGATTTGCGATTGTTCGAATACTTTGACAACAACTAGTCCGATGAATCCAGCTTATTCACTTTACATAACTTTAGTAATCTATCGTAGTCGTTATGAATCGTCTTTTATAATGTTTCAAATATAAAAAAGTAAATTTTTCCAACAATTCTAAAAACGAAAAAGTCCATAAATTTATTATTATAAATCCGTTTATAGAGAAAGGGATCTTTAAATTCAATTTAAAAGGGAGAGAAATATATTTGCTTTACTATGAAAATCGTATTTGCTAACGTTTAAGCTGATGTAGCTACAACTTCAGACGTAGATAGCTTTTAAGTCGATTGGACATCTTTCGTATTTAAAGACAAATTGACAATTTAGGAAGAATATATATATATATTTTCTACGTATTAACCGTCTTTAAATAAAGTATCGATATTGGGAAAATGTATTTTTTAATATTCAACTATCAATATAAGTAGGTTTATTAGGTTTTTCAAGAAATTCAAACAAAGTCATACACACGAATTGCAGATACGAATTAGATGCTAACTATGATAGTGGGTGGATACTCTAGACCATTTGTCGCCAACCAATGGGTACATTTGTTATAATATATAATTCATAAGTATTACTTTTTACATTACATTACTTTATACATTATAAAATATAAAAAATCCTGTAGAAAAATGCTTTACCAAATGCACTGACGATATAATCAATCAGTCTTCGGGCAGCGCAAGGTGGATCAGAGCGGTGATTCTCAAGAAAAGCCTTTCTTTAAGAATCACCGCTGCAGCAGGGGAAACCGAAAGAAAAACAGATTTAAAAGGTTCAATAAGGAATAAGTAGTTTATATAATACATCACCTTAAAATCAAATATCTTTTAAAGTGTCCAAAGAATTGACATTGTGATTAAACTGGAATCGCAGCCAAGATATTGCCAAGATTCCACGTTTTTTCTTCCATTTCTCCATATTTCAAATAAAAATCAAAATAAAATACATAATTAAGTAGGAGGACCGTCGTGGCGCAGGCATCTGCCTGTAAACGCGAACGAGGCAATAGAACAAATAACATGTACTATATACATATTGGTTATGTGTCATTTGATTGTGAATCGTAGTTAAATATCAAACCTAAATGAATTTGCATACACTACATAGCCGTTTGCTCGTCAAAGTTTAAAACCGCTTGTTCAATTGAGGTGTATTCACGCGTACACATAAACACTATTGTTATGCCAATAAACTTACTGCAACAAGTGCGATGTAAGCCTTTAACTTCTATAATTGCTTGACATTGGATTTGTTAGTACTATAGGCCAAAGAAGCTTATATAGGTGACTATATCTTACATAATTTTATTATACTTAATTTTTTTTCACGCTTTATCCCGCATATTGCAGGCTAGGTAGAGTGTTAAGACACTCTGCTAGTTAATCCCTGCTTTCTCCGTCCCCGCATTCCGTCTTTTTCAGGCATTGTGTTTTGAGTGGCGGAACTCAAAGCCGCACTTTGCTTAGTTAGCGAAGAAAGTGGAAATGAAAAAAAAAATACGTCTCGGAGTAAGAATCGAACCCAGTAACCCCCACGTTTTACAAGCAAACGCTGCGCTTCTGCGCCACGACAGTCGTCTTCTTACTTTTAATAAGACATTCAGTGAATGTCATAGTAATAAATGACTCTATAGTAATTATGTATATTTCAGAAAAAATACATAAATATTCCTTAAATTGAAATATTTAGGGCATTTATTTGTTATTATTTCATATAAATAACAAATTTCATAATTAAATCTTTCCAAAAGCATTGGATTTAAATCAAATATCACTGTAAATTTACACATGTCCTTCGGGAGTCCTCGTGCTTTTCGGTAATACCAACGTTTATATAACAGCATCGACATCAATGAATAAATGAATTACGTACTATGTAATGCAATTCTGGTGCCGAAGTACTGCCTGCACTGCACTGAACTTTCACTATCTCAACAGGGCAACTAAAACACTGTAATTTCTATCATTGACAGCATGTGTCTTTGTCCACTTATTAGGTCAAATTCACGTGAAATAATTTAAGAACTTGACAACATTTATACCTTTAACTTAAGTCATCTTTACTCCAACTTTTGTAGTAACATTGTAGACTCAATCGTGATAAAGAAAGCATTTTTTTTTTCATTTTATTTCTCCGTGAGACCCATCCGTCAGAAGAAGATAAGTGTCGTTTATTTCTGATACTTAAAACTCACGTTTATCTTGAATTCTGAAAACGAATAAAGAGGTAAAAGTGAAAATCAGTTTACTATAAAACACAAACAAAGCAAAATGCCTATTAATATAAAGATAATTACTTATATTGAACGCTATGATTTCACAGTGTGATAAGCTTTCGTATACGAGTTTCAAACTCGCCTCGTTAAGTCGATGCGCTAATTAATTTTTGAAACATCAGCGTGCCACACTGTATTACAGATTTTCAGTTAGCTGATTAGCAGCTAAGAGCAAGTTATCTATCATAAGTTTCTTTCGATACCATATATTCATCAGTAATTTATGGTATCGAAAGAAACTTGTAATATGAATTTTATATTATTTATTGAACGTTAGCGAATTTTCGATTCATACTAAAACTAATTATTAGCAAAGCGATGTGACGTACAAACTCCTTTACATACATACGTCTACATTACTTGTCGCTTCATTATATAATGAAGTATCATTATACAATACACGTGATATTAATCCTTAGTCTGTTTACGATAAAATCTAAATAGTAAACACAATCAATGCAAACACTTACCACAATAGAACCTCTTAGTCCATTTAGCATAAAGTACGTAGCTTTGAACAAACAAACATGTACATATACATACATATATGTATATGTATTGAAGTGTACACGTGCATTACTTCTCTTCTGAATACAGCACGAGTTTATTGTTACAACCTGGATCCTAAGCAATTTAGTTTACATTTTAATACTGCGTACCGAAAGTATATTGTTTTTTTTTTAACTAATACTGGTATTACCTATATTCTCATGTATATATATATATATATATATATATATATATATATATATATATATATATATATATATATATATATATATATATATATATATATATATATATATATATATATATATATATATATATATATATATATATATATATATATATATATATATATATATATATATATATATATATATATATATATATATATATATATATATATATATATATATATATATATATATATATATATATTTACAACATTTCACAGATCAAATAAATATTATTGAAACCCATGGAAAAACATCAGGTCTAATTTTAAATTTATTTTGTGTTAAATCAATTTAACTTGCTGTTAAGCTCTATTTACAAGAGGTGAATTAAAATATAGACGCTAAGTGTTTAAGCTAACAATGTTCATTACGGAGTTCCTCGTAGCTTAGTTGATATCTCAAAATACCCTGAACTATTTGCTGAACTATTGCGAAGTGGACAATGGAGCGTGCAGGAATTAAAGAACCTCGCTGGACTAAACATGCTCCGTGTCATGCGGCAAGTTGAAAAGGTAACTTTTAACTGAGCATAATCTAATATGAAAAATATTTTAAAAGGATCTTAAGATCTTTATTAAGAGAATAATTATTTCGAGTTTTTATTAGTTTGTTTGAAAAATATTATAAAAAAATATATCATAATTGGTGAACATAAGAACTAACGGAGCCGAGCCCGAAGAATACCAAGACTATACATTTATATACTATATATTTCCCAACGACAACGGAAACTGCATGAGCAACTAAATAACTGATACAAATTATATGGCCATTGGGTTATTGGACTATTAAAAAAAATTCTATTTCTTTAAGATGATCACCAACAATAGTCATTTGAGATAAATTTAACAGTAGCCTGGAATGTTTCAGCTTTTACAATGAATTACAACCAGGCTAAAGTTTAACCTGATGTCTTATATAGTTACGTTACGTGCGTTATTTTATCTGTAAATTAATACTAAAACTATAAATTAATTTACTACGCCAAACTATGTTTATAAAATACTGATAGATAGAATTGAGATTAAATTGAAATTGAATTGAGCTTTGATCTCAATTTCCAGAAAGTAACTTTGTTGTTGACAAATAGTAAAATATTGAATATTTGTGAAACAATTTGTAAACATATATGTGACTTATTAAATACAAACACTAATTTTAATTCAATGGGTGTGTATTTCCAATATTAAATGTATTTCATTGACGTTTTCTCCAAACATTTATACAAATTTTAAGTTTTGAAAAAGGTTTGTCATTGGGAGAGATTTGACAAACCCACTAAAGAGCGTCTCGGGTCGGTATAATTTAGGGACCGACAAAAAGTATCTCATTCTTTAAAAGTTAAAGCCCATTCCACATTAAACCCCAATCCTATTTTAAAATATTTTACTTTAAAAAGGATTATTTCTATTTCAGATAATCTCATATTTATTCCACGTATGTCTATGTAAGTGTATAATATATCATTTAATATTTTTATATGTATATGTAAGTTTCTTTAACTTCATTAAATATAATGGTTACTTGTAAGAGATCGCTTACAGCGATAAGGCCGCCATTGCACATTGTTTTCTTTTTTAAACATTGTTAGAAATGTGCTATGTGTGTAAACTAAATTGCTTAGGATCCAGGTTGTAACAATAAACTCGTGCTGTATTCAGAAGAGAAGTAATGCACGTGTACACTTCAATACATATACATATATGTATGTATATGTACATGTTTGTTTGTTCAAAGCTACGTACTTTATGCTAAATGGACTAAGAGGTTCTATTGTGGTAAGTGTTTGCATTGATTGTGTTTACTATTTAGATTTTATCGTAAACAGACTAAGGATTAATATCACGTGTATTGTATAATGATACTTCATTATATAATGAAGCGACAAGTAATGTAGACGTATGTATGTAAAGGAGTTTGTACGTCACATCGCTTTGCTAATAATTAGTTTTAGTATGAATCGAAAATTCGCTAACGTTCAATAAATAATATAAAATTCATATTACAAGTTCTTTCGATACCATAAATTACTGATGAATATATGGTATCGAAAGAAACTTATGATAGATAACTTATATATATATATATATATATATATATATATATATATATATATATATATATATATATATATATATATATATATATATATATATATATATATATATATATATATATATATATATATATATATATATATATATATATATATATATATATATATATATATATATATATATATATATATATATATATATATATATATATATATATATATATATATATATATATATATATATATATATATATATATATATATATATATATATATATATATATATATATATATATATATATATATATATATATATATATATATATATATATATACTAGCTGACCCGGCAGACTTCGTACTGCCTCATCGATAAATAAAAAACCAAATCTTTTGTATAAAATGATTTTTAAACAAACAAATCGAATCTGTATTTAATAAAAAAGAATTTATTGAATAAAGCAGGAAGTCTTATTATTATTTTCGATACATCGTGTTGCTTACTTAGAAAAAAGAGTTTTCCTGAAATACTGGCTATTTATAAGGTTTAAATTTGATATTCACAGACACACACTAATAAAATACAGTCTGTTAATTAATTTAAAGCTTTCTCATTAACTATATTTTTTGTTTTGCTTTGTGGTGCGTAAATAAACAAAGAAGACGGTTTTCCGACGCGCGAACACGCGACGTATAATTGTCCATGCGCGAAACAGGGAAACTCCAAGTTGATTCCACAAACTTCTAACGACTGTCCTTGCGATTTATTTATGGTCATCGCAAAGGCCAGACGTACTGGAAATTGTAAGCGTTTAAAATCGAATGGTAAGTCCGTTGGTATCATCGGTATCCGCGGGATCAAGACATCCTCTCCTTTGTATTTTCCTTTTATGATTGTCGCCTCAATGACGTTATTCATCAGTCTTTTCACAGCCAGTCTTGTTCCATTGCATAGTCGAGGTTGATTAATATTACGCAGCATGATAACAACTGATCCTACTTTTAACTGCAAATTGTGAGGTGGTAATCCAGGCAATTCCAGTGAATTTAAAAACTCAGTGGGATATTTGATTACGTCATCCTGGTTCATTACGTTTTCGACAGATTTAAAGGAAACCAACTGTCCTGGAAGAAAATTCTGAATGGTTGCATTAAGATCCTCGACACCTTTATTTTTCGCTGCTAATATTGCTCGTTCACCCAGCCAATTATGGTTATTGAACTTTTAGCGCTATATCTGGGAAAACTCGCTGAATAAACACCACTTTTGAGTCTGTGATGTGACAGAAATCTGTAGGTAATGTGATGAATCCGGTCGAGGTGTCCACTGCAACTTTATTATTTCCAATGTCTAACAACTGCTTCGCAAACACATTTGCAGTTTCATCTTGTTGCAAAAATACTCGCATGTTAGTTGTTAAGTGGAGTGGCTTTACGTACACATTTGATGATTTTAGGCATGCATTTAGTAGTAGCAACAGTTGATCGGGGAATAACTGGAAGAGTCTGACGAAAATCAGCTGCAAAACAGAATCATGGCCCCACCGAAAATATTTTGGTTGTCACGAAGATCTTTCAACGTTCTGTTCAGTGCCTCCAGTAACCTCTTATGGGCCATTGTGCATTCATCCCAAACAATCAATTTGCATACCTGTAGGATCTTGGCCATTGCGCTATTTTTAGCGATGTTGCAAATTGATGTTTCGGAGATTTGCATGTTTAGTGGTAATGTCAAGGCAGAATGTGCAGTTCGCCCGCCTTCTAGCAGAGTTGCAGCTATTCCAGATGAAGCCAACCCTAGAGCAACATCATTTCGCGATCTGATCCTCGCCAAAAGCAATGAAATTAAAAACGTTTTTTCCGGTTCCTCTGGGAGCATCAAGGAAATAAATTCCTCCAGATTCACTGTTCACAGCTTCATCAGACATCTGCATCGGGTAGTGGTAACAGAGTTCCCAGTAAGTGATAAATTTGTCCTTGTATCTGTTATTTTTAAAAATTTGTCCATTACTTATTTTCGATATATATATTTTAGTACAAACTTGAATAATATAAAAAAATATTCTTATGTAATACCTTGAAAGTGGGCATAAAATTTTCTTGTATAATATGTGTAGCACCAAATAATGTCATCTGGAAACAGTTGTTATATTTCTGAATGTTGGTCAAAAAGTGTTTAGAATCATTTCCAATCCCAGAAACTAAAGAGCGTAAAGGATCTGGTGGTGGGACCAATTGTGGCAATTTTACTTTGCCTTCAGCACAACATAATCCAGTAGATTCACCAGTGTATTTTAACGCCTTACAATATTTTCAAATTGTTTTCATTTTCCCAATTGTTACCGATTTGTCGGCACAATAATCAATTGCCGGATCATAGTGGAATGCAGCAAAGGAGCTCTGCGTCTGCGGATTCGCTCAATTTCATTATGTCTAGCTTGCTGTTGTTGTGTTTGATGTGCACGAACTCGTTGCATTCTAAGCCTATCTCCTACATTGTCACTCACTAAAGAACGCAATTCTGACATAGCAATACGACTATTTTCTTGATCTGTCTGTCTCTGGTCATCAGTGCGGTTAGCACGTGAGGTAGCTCTTCGCACATTTGATTGACTACGACGACCTAAGTCAGGTCGTCTTCTCCTCGGCATCGTAAATTGTAATTAATCAAAGTGAGAAAATTTCCCGCTTATTTAGCAGTAAAGTGTCACTATCACAAAAAAAAGCACATTACTTGGAATGCCCCTATCACAAAGGATCACCAAAGTAAAGAAAGTTCTCGCGCACGTATCCACAAAGATAGATATAATATCGTAATACTTTTTTCCATGCTTTGAAATGCGACAGGATGGATTGACATATTAGTTGGTTGTCAAATCTAATGTCAAATATTATGATTGCAGTACAATGTATTTTGAGACTGTGCAATTTTCTTCTGTTGAGTTTCAAAACGCATATTTGATCCTCCAACGTGCACGCGAATTTGAACTTTATGCAGCGGTAATAAATTACAAATTGACTCTCCATTTTATTTAGAAAACGTTTGTATGGGAAATAGAAAAATGCTGTTTTGAGGATTTTCCCGGTATTATTCAAATTTTTCTCACCTTTTAAACCTTCCCTAGACCTCCACGAATAATTCAAGACCAAGATAAGATAAATCCGTTCAGCCGTTCTAGAGCTTTAGCGAGACTAACGAACAGCTATTCATTTTTATATATATAGATATATATATATATATATATATATATATATATATATATATATATATATATATATATATATATATATATATATATATATATATACATATACATATATATATATATATATATATATATATATATATATATATATATATATATATATATATATATATATATATATATATATATATATATATATATATATATATATATATATATATATATATATATATATATATATATATATATATATATATATATATATATATATATATATATATATATATATATATATATATCAGATTTAAAATCATGTTTCCATTCCAGAGATGACAACGTCTCACGTTATCTTAAATAAAATTAAACTCTCTTACTTTTTATATTCGCAATTTAAAATGTTAGGAAAAACCTTTGCTAACATTATGCAAACTAAATATAAAGACTCTTTCTAGATTGCTGTTCATTTTGCCTACATTTGCATTCGATTGAAGTTAAAGCGCTAGTATTGAAAATGTTGAATATATATTAAAGAATAGAATCTAGTAACAATTATACAGTAGCTTTTCACGTTAAAGTTTTTTATGATTTAGTTTAATGTGATGATGATTGTATGATATGGCAACCTGTATAAATTTATTTTACATGTATTTATTATATTTGTCTACAAAATAATATTTTATAAAATCATTTTATTAATAAAATTACTATTATTATTATATCTCTTGGCAATATTTGACTTTATTTGGAAGGCTTAAATAGGGACACAGGTCCAACACCTAGACCCTTAGACAATGCTAAATATATTTTAATATTTATAATTTTTATTAATTTAAAATATTTATTTTTTATATTTTTTGTTACTATGAAGCTTTACTAAAATTTTGTAAATTTAATATAATACTAATACAAATATTTCATAGTTAATATAAATAAGCGCATCAATTAGCTGTGACGATTATACAATGCCATATAATACATATACATAATATAATACATATACATTTATAAGGAAAATTACAATTTTTTAAGTTATTTTAATGCTACAATGTGATGTTTTTTGGCTAAAGTGGACAATTTCAGAAAATACTGGTGGAAATTAAATAATATATTAGAAACAAAATAAATTTGTCGAGTAGTATCGAGAACTTTTCACAGCCTTGTTGCAAAGAGAAGTTTGCGCTGTATCAGATGATTGTTCTACGTATACGTAGAGACGAAGTAAACACTGTAATAGGGCACGTTAAAATAACTAACAAGCTAAATTACAAGGAATGTAAAATAATATGAGCATAGAAAGTATCATTTAGCAAAATGAGACGTTGAATTCATTGTTGAATATAAGTATTTTGAAAGCAGCTTAAAAATTTTTCTATAGCAAAAATGGTGTACTTTTCCATTTATAAACATATATAAATTCATTATTATTTTTTTATGGTTTTGTATGTACAATACAATGCTTTTACAGAACCATTACGCTGCTTTATTTATTGCGTTTATCTATCAGTCTCTCAGTCGAGTCACATCTACAGTCCCTTAGAACACAAAATAAATAAATGTCTAAGAATGCGTCAACCTATAGAATTAGCATTATAAAATTTAGCAAAATTTTAGTATTTAGAAAACACAAAAATAGTACCTATAGAGTAATAAAATTTTGCAAGAATTAGTACTTAGAAAATACAAAAATAGTAATTATATTATTACAAATTTATATTTAATTTCATTTAAATTTTTATACAACATATGGGATTCTTAGTGCTAAGACTTCGCCTCTGAGTTTGGCACTAGAAAGTAGAAATTAAAAAAATTAAAAATTTGTCATAGTGATTGCCTTATAATCAAAAACAACTCGAATGTGGTATTTACAAGATATAGATTTGTCAGCTTTGTTTTATTTCGGGAAAATAATGTGTTTTAAAAATAAAAAGGGATACATTGATTCATTTTTCCTTGATATATATATATATATATATATATATATATATATATATATATATATATATATATATATATATATATATATATATATATATATATATATATATATATATATATATATATATATATATATATATATATATATATATATATATATATATATATATATATATATATATATATATATATATATATATATTGCAACATACAACATATTACCGTAGAGGTAACATTTTCCGACCGAATCGCAACGAAGAGGTACACAGGATAGTAGGTACCAGCGAGGACGTCACAGTAAGAGTAAGAATGAAGAAGAACGTTAAAGAAAATTGTCTTCATCCTTATATATAAAATAATACAGAATAAACAAGAAATAGCTGTGCCTAAAGTGACTCAATCGTTTTATATTCCGAATTTTTTAAAAAAGTCACACAGGCCTTTAGACCTAAGTAAGACAAAAAAAACGTCTTACTTAAAGTCAATGTAATTAAAAGAAACTAGCGTTTTTGCTACTTTTTGCCACATTTTGTACTTTTTAATCTAGAAATATAAAATTTGGCAAAGAATTAGAAATTAAACTTCTAAGAAATAAACGCCATCCAAAAATTATAATTTATGTGTAACACAGAATAAAACTATTACAAATTTGAACCTGACATCATTTCATACAAAATTAGTGAATAGGTTTAGGTCCGCTAGTTTAGTATTAAACTAATTAGGATTGTCGATTTTATAATTGTATTTTTTTTTAGCCTCACGCTTTATCCCGCACATGGCAGGGTAGTAAGAGGGAACTGCAGGGACCATATGAACCTAGTGTTAAGGCACTCTGTTGCTTAGTTCCTGATTTCTCCGTCCCCACTTTTCACCTTTTTCGAGGCATTGCGTGTTGAGTGGCGGAACTCAACGCCGCGCTTTGCCTAGTTGTCAGAGCGAAGAAAATGGAAATAGAAAAATCCATCTTCCTCGAGTGGGAATCGAACCCAGAAACCGTTGCCTTTACAGGCAGACGCTTACGCCTCTGCGGCACAACGGTCCTCATAATTTATAAAAACCGATAATCTTAATTGGTTTAAAACAAAACTTGTTAACTATTTGTTGATCTACAATTTTGACACTGTGGCCCTCGGTGTGTGAACAGAATACGCACTTGACCAATTTTTTTCTTAATAGTCAAAAACAAAAACGATAAAACATAACAGGATTTTCTTTTTATTTATATGTTGTATGTATATGACTTCAATTCTATAAAATATATGTTAAGGGTGTTTGTTCATATATGGCTACCCCGACTAGTTTAGAGTCTTGTGCGAACACCCCGCGCGAGCGGTCAGTAGTAGTTGTCGAGAAGTAATAAAAGGGGCACGTGAGACGGCCGACGCGAGCGCACGTCCTTCCTGAATCGATATATTAATTAGCGGTGTGATTTTCCCTCAGCCTTATTTGATTTCCCTTTTTGTGTATTCCCTCTTGATATTGAACCTGACAAAGACAAACCTACAAAAGATAATAGTGCAAGTAACACTAAGTGAAGAAGACTAATGTGAAACATTCCATGGCGCCATGAACAATCAGTGTTTGTGTTGTGAATTATGAAGATAAGGTACTGTACAATTTCTATTATCCTAAGACCGACTATAAGGTAAATAATTAATAAATAAGCTACCCCTCAGCACGCTTCCACAATTGCTGAACCCTACCCACTATTCACTATATACATATTTTCTGGTAGCAGAGCGTGGTTTCATCCCTCTGAGTCCCCTTGATTATAGCGTGATTTCATCCCTCTGAGTCCCCTTGATTATAGCGTAGTTTCATCCCTCTGAGTCCCCTTGATCATAGCGTAGTTTCATCCCTCTGTGTCCCCTTGATTATAGCGTAGTTTCATGCCCCTGAGTCCCCTTGATTATAGTGTTATTCTCCCGTTTTGGTATTTTGGCTCTTAATTTGGTACCTAACGCATAATTACAATATAATTTACTTGATTTCCTAACCTTTTAAAACGTGTTCGCATCGAGTTGTTTAAAATATAACGCAGTCGCGGGTAGAATCGTAACGTCGCGCGCTCGCCTTGCCGCATACTACGCGTTTCATTCGAGTATGCTCGTGAATTATATTTTATTATAAATAATATTATATGAAATTTTTATACATATAATATTGAATATATAATTGTGTAGGGTGAATGTATAATGTGTAAAATATATAAATAAATATTGAATATAATTTTATATTAAATATAAAATATAATAAATACACATAACATGGTTACATATATTTTATAATATTACGCCTATACGTTATTACCTATCCCGTTTTAAATTATAATTGAAGTTAGTTAAAATATTTTAATATAATTTCCTTAAAAAACTTACTTACTTTAAAATATTACCCCTACACTTTATTGTTACCCTTTTTTTATTTTTATTTAAATGAAGTTTAAGCCTTAATTGTAGTCATATTATATGTCATATTATTTTATTATATTGCGATATAGTAGATCGCCGACTCGACGCGTCCCTGACCTCGACCGTAACTGGTTTCTTATCTCGTCCGTTGTTGTGGATTCATTGTTTATTACGTGTTTATTATTTTTTTAATATTTTAGTTGAGTTATTTGTTTACTTGATTTCTGATCTCGCCCGTTGTTAGTGGGTTCATTGTTTATTACGCGTTTATTAATTTTTAATATTTTTTCTGAATTGTTCCTGTGAATGTATTGAACAAGTGAAAACACATATGTACATAGGCTTAATAATCGATGACAGATTCTCCTGGGGCCCGCATAGAGATCACGTTTGCTCAAAATTAAGATCATTATTAAGCAAACTAAGTATACTCAAAGCTAAATTACCATACCAGACACTGCGGCTCCTATACGTGGCCTTAGCTGACTCGGTTATCGATTATGGTGTTAGTAGTTACGGCAGATCCTCCAAATCAAATTTGGAAAATATTTACAATTTACAGTTAAGATTATTAAAAACAATTGTACCTAAATACATGCTTAATAATTATAAGAACAACTATAATCAGCTCTTTCGGCATTGTAATGTTATGAATATATATGACAAAGTTAAATTTTCTATTCTAACCCAGATTAATAATACAACCTTGCTAAATGAAAAATTTAGACCTATAGGTTTTTTTTTTTTTTTTTTAACGTGAGGAAATCCTGTTACGGATACCAGAACGAGTGGGGACTCGAACGAGTTATGTGGGACTCGCGGACCGGCAGATGTAGGCCAGACCACATACCCACTAAAACCTCACGATGCTCCTCCTCGACTGCCTTCGGCCGTGAGACACGGGAACTGCACAGTCTTCCGTGAATCACGGCGGCGGGAGCCTGTTAGGCACGTCGCGGAGTCAGGGGCGGTGGAACACCCCCGACGGCCTTCTTGGAGTAACGCGCGGGAGTGACCTGCGCGCGCCTACTCGGGCCAGATGAGTAGGCGGCCAGCTTCCCCAAGCTGACCGCCCTCTGGCCGATTAGGGCGGAAGGCGGCGATCGTGTGCCGCCCTCCGGCGACCCGGTCTCTTGCGGCGGATGGCGAGATTGGCAGATGCCTCCCTCACCCGTTCCGCTGCCTCCTTCTCGAGCACCACTGCCTCGCAGAAGGAGGAGACCGCGTCCCACGACGCCTCGCAACCAGCCATGGCTTTGACCACGGCTGGAAGAGAGAGGTCGTCCCCTATGACGTCGCGCAAAGCGCGACGTTGAGACGCCCAGGCACTGCACACCTCCAACGTGTGCTGGGCCGTCTCCTCGAGGCAGTCGTCGCAGTGGTGGCAGCGAGCGTCGGGCTCCCTCCCAGCGACCCGACACAGGTATCTCCCGAAGCAACCGTGCCCCGTGAGTACCTGAGTGGTGCGGAAGGTTAGGACGCCGTGACGCCTCGCCAACCAATGGCGGAAGACAGGACGAACTGCCTCGATAGTCCTCTGGCCGGCGGATGGTGTTGCCAGCCGGGACTCCCACGCCTCCAATGCGGCTTCCCGCTCCTCTGCCACCTGTGGTGCTGACCTTGCCGGATCTCCAGACGCTAGGCCCCGACGCCGACAATAGATCGACGCTAGGGAAATAGCGTCCAGGTCCCACGGCAGGACTCCAGCCAGCACGCACGCCACCTCACCAGAGATGGTCCGGTACCCGCGTATCGCACGGATGGCCATCACCCTCTGCGCCCTTCTCAGCAGGGTGAAGTTGTGCCGATCCAGAGCGTCCGCCCATACGGGGGGCCTATAGGCTTACGTCAACTTGATTCAAACCATAAATACCACTTACCAAAAACTAATAATAAGTATGGAAAGAGAACTGATCACTATTTAATACCAGAATATGTAAACGAACTGCCCAAAGAACTACAAGAATTGTATAAAAGCACCACGAAAATCAAATCACGTTTTAAAAAATATTTTTTAGAAAAACAATCTGAATTAACGAAATGACTCTCTGTACCCAGATAAACCCTCGAGGTTTTCGTGGTACTTAAATTTTCAAAGTAAAATGTATTTGTTATGTATTGGCCAATAAATTAAAAAAAAAAAAAAAAAAAAAAAACAAAATTCAGTTATTTGTTTACTTGACAATTTAAAATGGCTACTCATGATGAAACAGTAAAATGTTCCTTATATACGGAAAGCGCAGAATATAGAAAAAATATAGGTGTGGTACGCTTTGTTTCCGATTGGATTGCCGATACCTCGGAACTTCTTGGCACTTCTGAAATACCTAGATTATTAGTTAGGTTCAAGGATTTAGATTCTCATTGTAATTTATTTGTAAACGCGTCCTCAGTGCTCCTGGGTGGGTTAGACCCGGCTATCGATTACCAAGAAATTAGTTATGTAAAAAAAGAAGTGCGTTTAGTAAATAAGAAAATAGACGACCTCCGGGTGCGTCAGTTAGAGTTGTGCCCACCTGCTCCCGTGGTTGATCCTGTCATGGCCAGTACACCCGTAAGAATGAGTAGTAAAAATATTACTGAGCGAACTCCTTATAATAGATTACCTGATTTACCTATCCCTAAGTTTGATGGACGTCCTGACTCCTGGATAAGTTTTATTGATCAGTTTGACAGTGTAGTAGATTCCCAACACCATTTAACCCCCACAATGAAATTACAGTACTTGGTTGGATCCTTGGCAGATGAACCTAAGCGGTTGTTGCTACATTTAAAAATTGAAGAAGGCAACTATGAAGTTGCTCGTGAGTTGTTGAAACAGCAGTATCACAATACACGGGTTCTTGCTGATACCTACATAACCCAGATACTTACCCTGCCGGAGATTTCGAATAAATTTACAGGTTTGCGCGCGGCCTTTTTGCACCCCTTGTTAACTGCCT